>CAUYLG010017470.1:0-54781 GCA_963573385.1 Cacajao melanocephalus
TGGCTCCTCCGCCGGGAATCTCCTAGTCTGTGGGCAACAAAAATTCATCTGAAAGTGCGGCGTCCACTCGCTCTCTGCGCTTTCACTGGGAGCTACAATCCTGAGCTGTTGTTAATCGGCCATCTTGGATCTCTCTCCAGAATGTTGGACACTTTTATTGGAACACATCAAATTATCTTGGAAAAGATATCCTATATTGCCTTTGAGAAAGATCTCCTTTCCCGAAAATTTTTAGATTCCAGATCAAAGGCTCAGTATATTTCATTGACAACTTGACTAGTTAGAAATAAGGTCACTATGTTTTGAATGTAAAATAATGCATTAAAAATACTGATAATTACATTGTTTATGAGGCACCTCTTCTGAAGATTACCAGCCCTGTTACACTTAAAACATATACCTTTTCTGCGTATATACATTAATGAAAAAGTATACAGGAAACAAAAAAAAATTCACAAGATCTTGCAGATTAGTGCTGCTTCCGATTTATACTTTCAAACACTCATTGCTAATTAGCAACTTCTTTCCATGGCTCTGGCTTGATTCCATTCCCAACATTAGCTACTGAAAAACTTTGACACTACTCGATACTCTTCCAGCCCTTTCCCTGGAGCTTCCTAAACACCCTGCTTCTTTTTTCAGAGAAACTAGAGCCATCAAGTCTAAACTCCATCAATTAACTCCCCTCCATTATCTGTAAATTTAACTATATTCCTATCTATACTTTGAGTAGAAGTGCCTTCTACTCAAACTTAAAACAAGAAGTATCTCTCTTTCTGTCCAAGATTGGCACTCTGTCGCTGTTATGAGTCTCATATCTCTCTATTTTCTAAGGCTTTCCCTCTGCTAGCACTATCCTTTCATATATAAATATGATATAACTTTATCTATTCTTAAATCCCAACTCTCAAACCTTTATATCTAACTTTCATTAAGAGCCCAAAATCTAGAAACAGAATTCCACATTTTTTTCTCCACTTGCTTTTATTTCTGTATCTCCTTCCACTGGCTTCTATCTCTATCATTCAAGGCCACTTTTTTAGAGTTAACATTGGACATTCCCTCCTTGAAATACTTGCCTTAGATTCTCTACTACATGCCTCCTGGTTATCCACTAAATTTTGTTTACCTCTGCACTTTCAAACAAAACTATCTATACCATGTTTATCGCTTCATTGTTACACTGAAAGAATTTTCTCTGTCTCTTTTTAGTCTCTACACATCCTCCAAATGACCACTTCTAAGTTCACAGTTTCAACCCTCACCTTTGTGCTAGAGATTCTCAGACTTCTATTTTTAAGCCAGACCTCTCTTCCAAGCTACATAACAATATAGTCAAACTGATATCTAACTAAATACAAGTTTTCCAAATACGAATCTTCTTTCTCAACCTGCTTTCTCATAGGCTCTACCTTAGTAAATGGTACTACTGCCCACAGTTGCCTAAACCAGAAACCCTGGCACCACCCTAGGTTCTCTTCTCTTTTATGCTTCCTTGCATGCAAATGTTACTAGATCCAGTACATTCAACATCCCAAATATCAGTCTTACCTCTCTTTTTCTTCTATTTCCTGCCGTTGCTTTTTCCATGTCTTTATCATCACTTCCCTAACTTATTAAAATTCTCCTGATATCTTAATTAATTACTATTCCCCTACTCCCTCCAAACCATAAAATGCACTATTGCTAGGTTGAGCATTCCAAAATGCAAATCTTATCATATGGCATCCTAGCTTAATATATTTCATTCATTGCCATACCACTGAAAGACAAATTACAAATATCTTGATTTGCGACACAAAGTCCTTCTAGACCTAGTCCCATCTTAGCTCCTTAATCTCATCTCCTTTCATCCTACATGAATGACCTGATAATCAAAATTAAATGCTTTTTACAAATGTCACCTCTATTTCTTGAACTGCCTTTCTCAATTATTTGTCTCACAATTTTAGTCTTTGGGAGACTCAGTTCCTTCCCCCAATAACACTTTCTTGATGTTGATCTGTGTTCAATGTCTTTATATAATATTATCCTGTGTCCTGAGAAATATCTTATTTGTTACACTTGACAATGTTGCATTTTACCCAAGCTCTGTGTTCTTGGAAAACAGTGAAAGTTAAGAAATCTCCTCAGTCCTTTGTTTCAGGAAACAGCTTACTGAAAAGAAGCACCCTGCTTTTTATGACTGACTTAAATAATACTCTTGAATGACTTTCTTATTTATCTATAACAAGGCTTGACACAGACCTTCCAAATTTCCATTCTTCCCCTCTTTAACACTTAGCTGAAAGGTTTTGTCCCCACCGATCAGATGGAACAAAATATTTGTTAGCCAAACTTTGGTTAAGATTATTTCCTTCCCCTGGGCCCCTGAACTTTGGCCCACCATCAGCCTGAGGCAGCACATTCTCCATTTAACAGCCTGTCCTCAGAATAGGCTTCTCTCTGGGTAAAAAAGTCTGTGCTCCAAGGTCAGACCATACCACTTTTTTTCATTCTACTTTCCCACATTCAGTTATTTCTAGCCTTGTTTATTTCTCCTTACAAATGAGAAATTCTTTTGCCTAACCCTTAAGACTTTTGCAGATCTTATGGTCATAGCAGTCTCCATATTGTAATAATCCCACTCTGCCTATTGCAATAGTTCCTTTCCCTCACTTGCAATCAGCTTTTTGAATAAGGTCTCTGTTTATTAAGTCCTGATATTTTTAGCTGACAAGTTTATACTACATAATGCAATGATTGGTCTATCTCTCCATACAAGTTCACCAAATTTAATAATTCTTCATCCTACATATCTGGACTAACTGAGCTATCTGGTCTATAACTGGCATTTGATTATCAATTGACTATTAAATCACTAAGTAATCATCGTTTTCATCCAAGTTTGACTTAACAATGTCAATCAATTTATTATTGTAACTCAATTATTTTGCATGGCTATAAAGACATTACACTCCTTTTCTCTTTAAACTTTTCTCAGTCTGTTTTCCTAGTTCACTTTCTTCTGCAAACATTTAAACATTTGATTTAACTTAGACTTTCATTCTTTTTCATCTTTCTTGGCTAACTCTTCTCACATGATCACCTTCCTTGCTATATCTTACTGACTCACATACCTAGATTATCCACATAGCTGTAATCTCCTGTCAGAAATTATTTCTTTTATTACAAGCATATAGAATAAACTTCCAATTCCCTTTATTTACTTTCATGTCAAAACCATAAACTATTATCTCCCTCATTTGAATCAATCCACACTCATATTGCATTATCTATGTAGTCATAAAAACTATTATTTATCTTGTCAACCAAGTAATAAACCCATATTCCTCTTTCTCCCACACCCCTTTCCATCCAATAAACCACTAAATTCTATCAAATAGCTCTTCAATCTGTTCCTTACATGTATACCCAAACTATTATAATAGAGTCTAATTCCCTGACATTGAATTTCCCTTCAATCCAAAATTACAGAATACAGGATGATTTTTCTAGAATAAAAATTAGGTCATATAAATGTCTGAAATGTTTCCCCAAGATCTTGCAACATAAAGTCCTGTCTCCCTCGTGTTACATACAACACCCTTGCTATTTTAATCCCGTTTTTGTCTCCAGCATCATTTGACGTGCCCAAACATGTCCTCTAAACTCCAAGAACACTAAACTACTTGTTGTCACTTGCATGTGCCAAGCTCTATCAATACCTCTGTGCCTTTTGCAAATGCTTTCCACTCTGCCTCACAGACTCTACACTCATGCCAACACCTCTATTTGCCGAGTGATTTCTTACATTCAAAAAATTCATCAGAAATATAAATACTTCTGCATTTTTTTCCTGTAACTAGAGAACTGCACTTCAAAGATTTTTAAAGAAAATATATGTGCTTCACTTACAGAATTTTGCCCAGTATTCAGATTCATGATGTTTTTTCCATTATTTCCTTGATTATTGCTTCTTCTCTATTTCCTTTAATTTTCTCTACAATTTTTTCCTATTCATATTACATGAATGTCTATATTTTTATCATAATTTCATATATTTATTCTCAGCTTGGTAAAGCCATTCTGTCAAAGGTCAGCTTTCTCATATTGATTTTTTTTCTAGATTATCAACTATTTCAGTTATGTGGTCTAAGCTCGTTTCTGAAGCTCCTAACTACTCTATCTCAGATGAGTCCTGCCACATACCATTTGATATTTATTGTAACCCTGACTGTACTTGAATCTCTCCATGAAACCTTTTCTGTAGTAATGGATCCTGTCACTTGTTCTATCATCACCCTGAAAACATAGAGGGTTTTGTAGAATTTCCTCTAGTTCCTGTGATTTTATAGTATGTATCAGGAAGAATAGTTTAAAGTCTGGCTGCCTTAGTTTCTTCTTTTGATTCAGTCCTTAGTCCAGCTGGGTAGCTATAACAAAATACATAGACTGAGTAGCTTATAAACAACAGACAGAAACTTATTTCCATCAGCTCTGGAGGCTGGTAAGTCCAAGATAAAGGTACTGGCAGTTTCAGTGTTTGACTAAGGCCCATTTTCTGGTTCACAGATGGTACCTCGCCACTGTGTCCTCACATGATGGAAAGGGGATGGATCTCTCGGTGCCTTCTTTACAAAGACCAGGAATCCTATTGATGAGGGTTCTACCCTCATGACCTAATCACCTCCAAAAGTCTCCACCTCCAAATACCATCATATTGGAAATTAAGTTTTAGCATATAAATTTTGGAGTGGCCACATTTAGACCCTAGCAGACACACCTTCATTGTATCTGATAAAAAGTCTTTGCTGTATCTAGAATTATCCAGAGGTAATATTTTGTAAGAATATTATAGTTTCTAGTATAGATGTGATTTCCACAAATATATATGTTTCTTTGTTAACTACATTTGTGTTCATGATGCCACCTGTGGCTTGGGGTTAAAGGTGTTGAGTGCAATTTTGTAAAAGTGCATAAGTGGTGGCAGGGTGATGGGGGTAGGGGTGTTGGAGAAGTGAGGAAGAATACAGGAGGGAATTTGGATGACTAGGCCCAAGTAGTCCTGGTCATATGCAGTTCTCATCAGTAGAGAACCATTAAGCTCACATTGCAGCTTACATCAGAGTACTGCTTCTCACTGAGTCATGAAAAATTCCTTCTCATTAAGGAGATAAACAGAATATTCATTATAAAATCCTTGTTTACATGGATTTCTTTTTTCTTTTTTTTTTATTTTTGAAAGAAAGAAAAAGATAGGAAAGAAAGTGAGAGTGAAAGAAAGAAAAAAAAGAATGTAAGAGAGACAGAAAGAGGAAGAGAAAGAGGGAGAGAGAACAAGATTCTTGTTCTATTGCCCAGGCTAGAATGCAGTCTAAAAATAGGTATTAAAAACCTCTTTTATGCCAATAATTGTACTTAACAATGAAGACAGGAAGGAATAAGAGATGAAAATAACAAACAAGCAGCCAACCAATATTTTATTTAAAGCTGTGAAATGCTATGCAATTGCTGAGGAGTGATTTACTTCCAATTATGTGGTCACTTTAAAAATAGGTGTAATGTGATATTGAGAAAAATGTATGTTTTGCGGATTTGGGGTGGAGAGTTCTGTAAATAATTGTTAAGTTTACTTGTTCCAGGTCTATAGGTCTCTTTTTTCAAGTTCATTTGCTTCCTCCCTAAATGAGATGGTTTCTTAACAGTTCAGTCCTTATTCTTCGCTTTTTTTTTTTGCAATTCTTTACTCCAAAGTGTCTTCCGTACATTATCAATGGTTGCTTCCCTAAATGAGATGGTTTCTTAACAGTTCAGTCCTTATTCTTCGCTTTTTTTTTTTTTTTTCAATTCTTTACTCCAAAGTGTCTTCCGTATATTGAGTATCAATGGTTGCTTCTGTGTAGGGAGCCTCAAGCATTCACGTCTTATTCTAGACGCTCACTGGAACCCCATTCCCTAATTTCTAATTATAAGTAGAAATTTCCTCCTGAATTACTGTTTACACTCTGTCCCAAATATTTTCCTCTAGATTTCAGATCTCATGGAACCTCCCCCAAACTAAACTCTGTATAATCTCCAATAAAACTAATGTCTTGTTTTCACGTTTCAGTTGCTATAAATGACACAATCTTGGAATTATTATATTTACCTCATCTACCACAGTTAATCAATTTCAAAGCCTATAAATTCCATGTTTATGACCTCCATCACATCTATGTCTTTCTATTCATTTGAATTGCCTTGGTCTAGTTGAGATCTATAATTACCTCCTGCCTAAATCTCCATAATGGATTTTTCACTTCTCTTTAACTCTGGGACTTTCCCACCCACCCCATCCTGGTCAATGCTTCCTACCTGTATGTTTTATTTTACTTGCATTAACAGATAAGTAGGGGAGGGTAGGCGAGGCAGAGTGACAGTGGCTGGCCTTAGAACTGCACATTGAGGTGTGGTCCAAGCTTTGGGGAAGGGCTTAACCGAAGTAGCAACACACACACAGTCACACAGCTTCAGTCAATGGTTCACAAAGGAGGAAAAGAAATCAGAGGCAGGAAATCAAGAGCACAGTCAATATTCAAAAGTCCAGAGAGGAAGAGAGTTCATTTCTGGGAGGTCTTTCACATCCTGTCTAAATCAAAATTGGCTCACAAATGGAGAGGTTGGGCTAAACAAACAAGGGGGGCCAGTGGTATCAGTGGATTCTGCTCAGAATGAGCTACCTAACCCCACTGCTCCTGTGCCACAGGACAATTAAGAGCAGACTCTCAACACATCACATGCACAGCCTAGCTTTTGCATCCTTCACCTGGACCAACTTCACACTTCACTGCTTGACCTGCTCTTGATTATCCAAACCTTTGACCCTTGGTCTCATTACCTATTTATAGACTGGCAGTTGCTGCCTGTCTGACACTTAAGAAGCTCTTTGGCCCTGAGCCTGGCTTCCCTCCTCACTCATAATTTGCATTTACTCCCTTTGATGATATGGCTTCCCTCTCTCAGCCAAACATCTCCTTGCTACAGACTCAGCTGCAGGCCCCCAACTCCCCTTTCTATAGATATAGGTATGCACGGAATTGTTAACTAGATACATAATTAGGTAGTGAAAAGGTAAAGAGAGAATTCTAAGGTATTGAGGAGGCAGTTACTACAGAAAACAGATACAACCTCAAGGGTTGAGTGAGCAAAGGGACAGACTTGGAAATTTAGAAGAGGGACCCTCAAACAAACTCAGACTTCTGAGGGGAGGGGATGCTTGGCTGGCCCCTGTGTCTCTGTGTTCTGAGATGCAAACTCCTAAGGATGGGGAATAATGAGGTTGGTTCTAACTGTTTTAAGATAGCGAGGTAATGCTGATTTTGCAAGTGTTGGGAAAAATGCAAGCTAGATTAAGGTCCTGCTAAAGTGATATGGCAAAGCATTACTGCTGGCTATTTGAGACTGAGAGATCAGGGAAGTCCTCACCTCTATGATTAGGTGATATGTGAACACAAAGCTGAATAACAAGGAATCAGCTTTTAATATCAGCCATCTAAAAACCTGAGATCAAAAGCATTGATGGACATCAGTATTTGGGACCCTCTTTTTCTGAGTAGAGCTCAGCTGTAAGCATTTTTTTTCTTTTTTTGAGACGGAGTCTCGCTCTGTCGCCAGGCCGGAGTGCGGTAATGCGATCTCGGCTCACTGCAACCTTTGCCTCCCAGGTTCAAGCAATTCTCCTGCCTCAGTCTCCCAAGTAGCTGGAATTACAGGCACCTGCCACCACACCTAGTTAATTTTTTGTATTTTTAGTAGAGATACGGTCTCACCATGTTGGCCAGGATGGTCTCAATCTCTTGACCTCATGATCCACCTGCCTCGGACTCCCAGAGTACTGGGATTACAGGCGTGAGCCACCATGCCCAGACTATTTCAAGTACTTAGAATCAGAGGAAGGTGCTTGAGAGTCCCTTCTTGTACATTCCTCTTTCTGGTATTTTACTGGAATCACAGCATAACTGATATTTGAATACATGTTGATAAGGCACCACATTCAGATACTTTTCTTTCTTGAATATTTTTACCAAGCATCCTGTGCAGGGATATTAAGTTATCCCGTAGAAGCTCTTGACTCTCAGGCTTATCTCATCTTCTGGGGCACCTCCTGGTTGACTTCGACTCAGCAGACCCTTTAAAAGTTATTTTAAAAACAATTATAGTTTGATAGAAAGTTTCAAAAAATGTATAGGGAGGTCCCATGTACCCTTCACCCCAGTTTTCCCCAATGGTAACATCTTATGTAACTATAATGCAGTATCTCACTCAGAAAATAAAGATATTAGAGCCAGGTATGGTGGCTCACGCCTGTAATCCTAGTACTTTGGGAGGCCAAGGCAAGCAGAACTCACCTGAGGTCGGGAGTTCGAGACCAGCCTGACCAACATGGTGAAACTCCGTCTCTACTAAAAATACAAAATTAGCTGAGTGTGGTGGCTCATGCCTGTAATCCCAGCTACTCGGGAGGCTGAGGCAGGAGAATTGCTTGAACCCAGGAGGCAGAGGTTGCGGTGAGCCGAGATTGTGCCATTGCACTCCAGCTTGGGCAACAAAAGTGAAACTCTGTCTTTAAAAAAAAAAAAAAGCAAGAAAAGAAAGTACTATCCATGGAGCTTAATCATATTTCTCCACTTTTATTTGCACTACAGGTGTGTGTGTAGTATTATGCAATTTTATGTAACTGCTGCCACAATTGAGATATAGAAGTGTGTTATAAACATAAGGCTCCTTCCTGCTATCCATATGTAGCCACACATATCCATCCTACTCATTCCTAACCTTTGGCAACAATTAATTTGTTTTCCATCTCTATAATTTTGTCACTTCCAGCATGTTTCACAAATATACAGGTTTTCACTCAGCATAATTCCCCTGACATCCATCCAAGTTGTTGCAATTATCCATAGTTCACCTTTTTTATTGCTTAGTATTCCACAGTATGGATGTACCACAGTTTGTTTAACCATTTACCAGTTGAAAAAAATTTGGGCTGTTTCCAAGTTTTGGCTATTCATGTTACAGGTTTTTGTGTGATCCATAAGGTTTCATTACTCTGGGATAAATATCCAGGAGTACAATTGCTGGGTCTTACAGTAAGTGCATGTTTAGTTTTTGTGGCAACTGCCAAATTGTTTTCCAGAGAGTTTAACTATTTCACAATCCCACCTCCAGTGAATAATGATCCAGTTTCTCCATATCCTAACCAGCTTTGATATTGTCACTTTTTTTTTCAACCATTCTGATAGGTATAATATGATAAGATGGTCTGATATCTCATTGTGGTTTTACTCTTCATTTCTCTAACGGCTAATGATGTTGCACATGTTTTCATGTGCTTATTTCCATCTGAATATACTCTTCAGGAAATATCTGTTCTTGTCTTTTGGTAGGCTTTTGAGAGTTCACATCCATGTCTATCAATTACCCAATAACGTTCAGACCCTGCTCACAGCAATTCATCAATATGCATATACAGTTTTCCCAGGGAATTATAACATAGCATACAACATAATAGCATTTCTGACACAACCGTCCTCACCAGTTTAGAAGGGCAAAATAATATATGCTCACTATAAAAAATTAAACTTGAAAGAACAGAAAAAAATGCATATTGCCAAAAGTCTCACCATATAGAGATAAGCACTGCTAATATTTGGTGAGCATACTTCTAGATTTATTTCTGTATATAAATGCTCTGCACATCTAAAAACTCATAGATTTTTATAAATAGTGGGATACTATTCTGCACCTTGATTCTCATGAGCATATATTATCGATATCTTTCCACACTAGTATAGACTTTCATTATCATCTTAATGCTTGTATAGTAACGCATTACGTGTGTATGTTTACTTAACCAGCTTCCCTATTAATGGATATTTAGGTCATTTCCATTTCTTTTTGCTATTATAAACAATGCTTTAAATAATGTTCTTGGCTGGGCACGGCGGCTCATGCCTGTAATTCCAGCACTTTGGGAGGCTTAGGTGGGTGGATCACTTGAGATCAGGAATTTGAGACCAGCCTGGCCAACATGGTGAAACCCCATGTGTACCAAAAATACAAAAATTAGCCAGGTGTAGTGGCACCTGCCTATAATTCCAGCTACTTGGAGGCTGAGGCAGTAGAATCGCCTAAACCCTCCTGGGAGTGGAGGTTGCAGTGAGCCAAGACTGTATCACTGCAATCCAGTCAGGGTGACAAGAGTGAGACTCCATCTCAAAAAAAAAAAGTTATTGTGGGAATAGCTTTTTGGATTTTTATAATTATTTTCTTAGGGTAAATCTGTAGAAGTGGGATTGCTGAGTCAGTCATATATACATGTATGTACATATGTATGTACACTGATATACATGTATATACATATGTACTATGTCAGTTTGTAAATGTTTAGGAACTGCCTTTTAGAAAGATTGCGGAAATTTACATTTTCCCCTGCCCTGCTTAAGTAGGTTCTTTTTTTTTTCTGAGATGGAGTTTGGCTCTTGTTGCCCAGGCTAAAGTGCAATGGCGCGATCTCGGCTCACTGCAACCTCCCCTCCGGGGTTCAAGCAATTCTCCTGCCTGGGAGAATAGCTGGGATTACAGGTGTGTGCCACCATGCCTGGCTAATTTTTTTTTTTTTTTGTATACAAAGTAGAGATGGGGTTTCACCATGTTGGCTAGGCTGGTCTCGGACTCCTGACCTCAGGAGATCTGCCTCCCTTGGCCTCCCAAAGTGCTGGGATTACAGATCTGAGCGACTATGCCTGGCCTTAAGTAAGATTCTTATAAGGATTTTACCTTTTTGTTTGCACTCCCCTTCCAGTGAATTTTTCTCTTTTTATTAAGGATTGGAACACATAAGTCTAAAGAAATTTTTTTTTCACTGTGTCACCCAGACTGGAGTGCAGTGGCACCATCATAGTTCACTGCAGTTCCGAACTCCTGAGCTCAAGGGATCCTCTTTATCAGCCTTCGAGTAGCTTGGGACTACAGGTGTGCACCACCATACCAGGCTCCAAATAACTTTTTATTGCTTACAATTTTTAAAGCCTTAACTGAGACGGATCACAGGACTCTGTCAGGTTAGATCAGTAAAAGTCCCATACTTATTCAATGGCCATCTTCTATACCTGTTCCTCCAGGACACCTTCTGGTAGTGTGGTCAGCTTCAAGGGCTTTGTTATATGGCCATCTAGTCTGCTACCACAATGCTCATGGGGAATGATAAGGACAAGCAGCACACCAATGACATTTACTTGTGGACAAAAGAAAACATTAGGAGAAAAGAAGATTCCAAGATTACTACCAGCATGCCCAAACTTTAAAGAGGAAGAGCTGTGGCATGGAAACTATACATAAAATTGCAAGTCCTACTTGCAATGTTAGAGATTTATTGTAAAGGTAGATGATATTGCAGTTTGGGGTCATTCAGATGCTCTCACCCTCTTTTTTTTTTTCATTTGATCTTAGAATGAAGTATAGCATTTTAATTGTGATGTAGAGAAAGACCAACTTACACTGACATACTGCCTAATTTGAAACTCAAGTTTTATAGTAGCCATTGGGCTTATTTTTCAAGGTACAACAGAAAATGGTTTAATGAGTATATCTTTTACATGATGATGTTAACATATTTTTGCTTACAAACTTCCTTAGATGGATGAGGCAATACAAAGACTGAAAAATTTTATCTTTTAGTATTTACGAAGTGTGTTTGTGATACATCTAACACTAGATAAGAATTCAGTTACAATATGCATCCACTTATTTCTAACACTTCCTTAGCAGAATTTTTTTCATTGCTGTTTACAATTAAATGCTTACACCTTTAACTTTTCAGCAACATCCTTTCCCCTTCCTCACTTTCACAAAATTTTCCTAGATTGTAGAAAACTAACACGAAAGCGTTTGCAAGATACTTAAGGTGGATTTTTGGAGTGAGTTCTGGAAATTCTTATAACTTTGAATTTGCAGTGCTAGATATAACAGTGGAATTTTGCAGTTACTGTGTATCTGGCTTATTAATAGTGCAATGGCAAAATACCTCATTATACTCTTCCCTTTCCTAGGCATTTTAGTCTCTATTAGTTTCTCCGTGCAGGTGTTCTGAAGGAGATTGTTAGCTGAATGCAAGGGAAGCAGGTGGGGTGGTGGCCAATCAGAAGGGCCACGTTCCAGTTCTTCCACAGAACATTGGTTGTATGACCTTGCACACACCCCTAACATTTCAACTTCATTATATTTAAGACTAAGAGGTTGGAGATCTCATAAAGGTCCTTCAGATATGAAATTATATAAAAATAACTCATAAACTCACGTAAAGATTTACAGTTTTTGTCAGGCATTCTACTTTGAAAGGCACACCTTAACCTTTAATTTTGAAAAATCTGGTGACTAAGCACAAAAAGTAGTAAAATGACACAGGAATTAATAGAAATCCATCATTATTCATTTAACGTGTAAAGATAAAACGCTCAATGTACACTTTTTTGGTCCTGAAGATGACTAATAACAGTTATCTAAACCTCACATTTAGCATCTCTGTGATCTCAGGCCTTTGGGACTATTTCTACATAAGACCAAACGGGCCGAAAGAGTTGTAATTTATTTTAGGTCAGTGTTTCGGTGGAGGCTCAGGGGTGAGAGGTCCAGCACTCCCACTATTTCTTGGAGGGAGTTCAGCAGTTTCCAGACCGGCTGACTCTTTAACTCTTATCTGCAGGGAAACGTGTCAGTCTTTCGAATGAAAGACGGCTCTGCATAAATGACTTGACCAAAAGTGGGTGCTCACCTCAGATGCAGGGCAGTGACTGTGTAATTCCATCCTCCACTCGCAGTAGGAAGTTAAGTCCCCTTAAGGGCCAGGCGTTCGGAGAACTAGGCGGGGAGGTTACAGGCTCCAGGACACTCAGGCTGGCCGGACCCCCCCAACCTGTAATAATGGGGGGATGCTCCCTGGGACAGTCGCCGTGAAGCCTCCGGCGACGAGGCTGGGATCCTCCTACCCTTACTCAGGAGCGAGCCCCGCGCCCGCGTGGAGGCGGCCGCCACTCTCTAGGGGGAGGAGCGTTCCCGTCAGGCGCCACCGCCGCGCCCTGAGGGGCCGTTCCGGACTCAGATCTGCAGGAGAGGGCGGGGCGGAAAAAAATCCTGTAGCTCCTGACCGGTGTCCCGTTGCCAGGCGATGAAGAGGAGGCGGGGCCAACAGGAAAGGCGGGCCAGGCTCGGCGCAAAAAGCGCACCCTCCAGAGCCGCGGCGGCGCAGCCGCCTTTTCTCCCTCTTCCGGCGGCACGCCCAGGTCGGCGCAGCGCTCCGCCTCCACCCGCGCGCTGACCTGCGCACGCGTAGTGCAAGCGGCCGCCTCCTCACCTGGCTGCGCTCGCGCTGGGGCTGCGCGTCCGGCCAGTGGGGGCGCCGCAGCCGGCCCTGGAGCCGGTGAACCGAACGGCCTCGAGGAGGGGGCGCGGGGAAGGCGGCGGGAAGAGGAGTGCACGGGCCGGCTGCCGTGCTCACCGCGGCTGAGGAACATGGTTTTCGAGTCGGTGGTCGTGGACGTGTTGAACCGGTTCTTGGGGGACTATGTGGTGGACCTGGACACGTCCCAGCTCTCTTTGGGCATCTGGAAAGGTAACGAGGCAGCCGCCGCTCCACGGCCTCGCCTGCCTCCGGGCCGTCTCGCTGCCCAAGCCGGGTCCGGTGTTCTCGGGGCTTCGAGCACCTCGCTCGTCGGGTGCAGCCGCCTGCCGCCGCCCGCGTCTGGGTCAAGTTACGTAAAGCCCGTCAGCAGTTCCTGGGCCTCCGCCCTTGAGTTGTTTATATTTTGGGGGGAAGGAGAGGGTCATGAGTGCGAGATGAAAAGGTCTGTTATTTTCCGAGCGGAGCGGCGGAAGGGACCGGCGTTCAACTCCCAGCGAGGGGCCCTTCTCTATCCCTGGCGCCTCGCGGTCCGGCTTTAGCCGCGGGGGGCTAGGAGACGAGACGGCGCGCTCCTGGGCTGGGTCCCATCCCTGTCCTTTGCCCCTTTGGGGTTATGACGAAGGCCCCAGAGAGCCCACGCGTGATGCATGCTGCCTCGCACGTGAAGGCAGGGCTCTGTGACCGGGGACCCTCGCTTCCTTGCTTCCCTAGCCTAGCCTGAGTTCCCGGCTGGACCCGTGGTGCTTTCTGCGTTCCCCCTTCCGGCCCTAAGACCCGGACACCGTCTCGCTCACCTGGGTTCGGCAGATAACAAAAAGGAAACTCACGTGCACAGTAACTCAAACGGTTGCATGTGTGTTTGCAGTTGACAGTCTGACCCAGGAATGTGTCACATTTCAAGGCTTTGGAATATGTGGGTCAGAGTGAACTGCTGAATTTTAAAGAAAAGCCGAGGCGTGCGGTGCATCTCAGACCTGCAAAAGACGGGGGCTAAACCGGGCCCCACACTGCCTAGGTGGTGACGGACCCAGCTTTCCTTGTGTGCGTTTAGTTTGGAGTTCTGCCTTACTGAGAGCCTCATTTTTAACTTTTCCATCTGTTTTTATATTATGCACTTGTTTATTTTAAACACCCGCTAGAAATTAGACTCCTGTATGAAATGAATTTCCCAGGCCAAAGTGAGAGTTAATTTTGTGTGAATAGTATGTGTATTTAAATATATATTTAAAGTAATTTAACTATTCTTAGCTATGCACACACTTCCAGCCTTCTTCTGAAATACTTCTCCTGACTCTCCTTGTTTATGAGATGATGTAAACAGGCAATTTAGTTTGATTTTAAAGAATGTTACTATGGTGGGGACCTAGTACAATGATGGAGAGTGAGTGAACTACAAAAATCTAGGGACATGGTGATAGCTGTTTCAGCCTGTTTGATTAGTACTAGGAACTTGCAGACTGTTTATTCTATGCTGCTTATCACTTGCCAACTGAAAATAAAATTTGGCTCCATCTACCTCAGAAGGAAGCCTTAAGAATACTTGAGGTGAACTTTGATGTGTAGTGGAACCTTGCTTCTACGTTCAGGGTGGAGGTTTGTCTAGAGAGTGATTCATCAACTTTTTTTAAATTTAAAATTTACATGCAGTAAAATTCACCCTTGTGATACAGTTTTGTCTTGACAAATGCTGAGAGGCCTGTATCCACCACCACAATAATGTCACATAAAAGTTTCGTCAGGCACCCCGAATTCTCGCAGGTGCTCCTTTGTAGTTGACCTCACCCTGCCTCCTGGCAGCCAGTCATCAATTTCCATCCTTTTAGTTTTGTCTTTTCCAGAGTGCATATAAATGGAATTATATGGTATGTAGCCTTTTGGGTCTGGCTTTAATTCATCCATATGTTGCATACATTAGTGAATTTCATTTCTTTATTTTTGAGTAGTATTTCATTTTATGGATGGACTGTATGTTTGTTTTTGAGACAGAGTCTCATTCTGTCGCCCAGGCTGGAGTGCAGTGGCACGAACTTGGCTCACTGTAACCTCTGCCTCCTAGGTTCAAGTTATTCTCGTGCCTCAGCCTCCCAGGTAGCTGGGACTACAGGCATGCCACCCTGCCTGGCTAATTGTTGTATTCTTAGTAGAGATGGGGTTTTGCCATGTTGGCCAGGCTGATTTCGAACTCCTGACCTCAAGTGATCCGCCTGCCTCCGCCTCCCAAAGTGCTGGGATTACAGGCGTGAGCTGCGGCGCCCTCCTGACTGTAAGTATTTATCTGTTTGCTGGTTGAAGGATATTTCAGTTTTTGGAGGTTGTGAATAAAGCTGTCATATACATTCATGTACAGGTGTTTGTGTGAACATAATTGTTATTTCTCTTGGATAAATACCTAAGAGTGAGATTGCAGGGTCATTTTAAATTGGGTTGTGCGGGTTTTTAAAAATTGAGATTAAATTCATATACCATAAATTTCACCCTTTTAAAATGTACAATTCAGTGTTTTTTAGTATAGTCACAAAATTGAGTATAGTCACAACCATCCCTGCTATCTCATTCCGGAACATTTCAGCACCCCAAAATTAAACTTCATGCCCATTAGGAGTGACTCTCGATTTCCTCTCACTTCTCCCTATTCCACCTCTGGCAACCAGTAATCTACTTTCTGTCTTTTTGGATTTGATAATTCTGGATATTTCATTTAAATGGAATTATATAATATGTGGCCTTTTGTTTCTGGCTTCTTTTACCTAATGTATTTTCAAGGTTCTTCCATGTTGAAGGACGTATGACTATTTCATTTACTTTTATGGTTGAATAATATTCCACTGTATTCATAGACCACAATTTGTTTATCTATACTCACCAGTTGTTGGATGTTGAGATTATTCCTAAACATCAACTTTTTGGATGTTATGAATAATGCAACTGAACATTCATGTACAAGTTTTTTTTGTTTTGTTTTTTTTGATGGATATATATTTTAAATTCTCTTGGATATATATGTAGAAGTGGAATTGCTGGGTCATATGCTGACTCTTTGTGTAATCTTTTGAGGAACTGCCAAACTCTTTTCCACAGTGTTTTCTTATTGTTGAGTTTTGAGAGTACTTTAAATATTAAGGATACAAGTTTAAATATTAAAGGATACAAGTTTTTCATCAGATACGTGATTTGAAAATATTTCCTTAGTCTTTTCCCACTGTGTCTTTTGTAGAGCATACATCTCTTTTATGAATCATGGCTTTTTGTATTCATATCTAAGAAATCTTTTCCCAACCCAAAGTCAAAGATGTTCTCCTACGTTTTCTTTTGGAAATTTTGTAGTTTTAGGTTTTGAATCTCTTTTTGTGTAAGGTATGTGATACGTGTTGAAGGTTGAGGTTCATTTGTTTGTATGTGGATTCAGATATCCAGTTGTTCAGCACTACTTGCTAAAAAAGACTATTCTTTCTCAAATGAATTGTCTTTGCACTTTGGGGGAAAAAAAACCAGTAGACTTAATATTGTGTGGATTTAGTCTGTCCCATCAATCTATGTGTCTGTCATTTCACTAATACTGCACTCTCTTGATGACTGTAGCTTTAGTTAGTCTAGAAATCAGGTAGTGTGATCTCTCTAACTTTAGTCTTTATCAGATAATTTGAAAAATAACAAGTCATTGTCCAGGTGTGATGCTCATCCCTGTAATCCCAGTACTTTGGAAGGCTGAGTGGTAAGATGGCTTGAGCATAGGAGTTTGAAATTACAGTGAGCTGTGATCATGCCACTGCATTCCAGCCTGGGCAACAGACAGTGAGACCCTGTCTCAAAATAAAATAACATGTCAGTGTTTTATTTATAGAAATTGGTTGTATTTTGATAAATGAAACTTTAATAGGTGCAGTATTTAAAAAAAAATTCTTTGAGAATTTCAAAAGTAGTAACTTGATAAACTTAGAGGATTTTTAAAAAAACACTGTTTGAAAATTTCTGTAATAGAAGTTAGATGGCCAGGCGAAGTGGCTCATGCCTGTAATCCCAGCACTTTGGGAGACTGAGGAGGGCAGATCACTTCAGACCATTCTGGCCAACATGGTGAAACCTCATCTCTACTAAAAAAATAAGATGCAAAAATTAGTTGGGCATGGTGGCGCTTGTCTGTAATCCCAGCTACTCAGGAGACTGAGGCAGGAGTCTCTCTTGAAGCTGGGAGATGTAGGTTGTAGTAAGCCAAGATTGTGCTACTGCCTTCTAGCCTGGGTGTCAGAGCAAGACCCTCCCTCAAAAAAAAAAAAAAGACAGAAAGAATATGCTGCATAGAAAAATTTTAAGATAATATTTTATGGTCTAACGTGAAGGACCTATTGGTAGATGTAAATGTGTGCTTTTGCTGGGCTTCTGTGTAATAATCCAGCAAATTTCAGTATTAGCATGTTAGTATAATATTATCAATTAGTATTCAGTCATTACTAATAATGGATGGTGCTCTGAAAATTTGTTGCTGAGATGATTCTTTGGAGTTCTGAATGCATTTTCCTAATATGAATGAGGAGTTTTCCATAAACCTGTTTAATTATAATGCAGCAGAAGAGTGCTACTGTACTGGGTTCAATACAGTAAGTAGACTCAGTGCTAGAAGAATCTATCTTTCAGGGAAGTAAAAAGGAATTGAGCTTCATCCCAGGACTGACTCTTGGCAAATTTTGATGTTGGTAAGGTAGACTTTTTATACGCTTCTATTTATAATTTTCCCTTCCCATGTATCATCTACATTTCTCAAGCAATGTAGCATTTCGTGTATTTCCTTTTTCTTTTCTTTTTTTAAAATTTGAGATGGAGTCTTGCTCTGTCACCCCAGCTGGAGTACAGTGACACGATCTCAGCTCACTGCAATTTCTGTTTCATGGCGTTAAGTGATTCTCCTGCCTCAGCCTCCTGAGTTGCAGGGATTACTGGTACCTGCCACCATGCCCTGCTAAGTTTTGCATTTTTAGTAGGGATGGGGTTTCACCATGTCGACCAGGCTGATCTCGAACACCTGACCTCAAGTAATCTGCCCACCTTGGCCTCCCAAAGTGCTGGCATTACAGGCATGAGCCACTGCGCCCAACCATTTCACATATTTAAGAGCTAGGCTGCATCAGAATCAGCCATAGGTGCTTGTTATGAATGCAGATTTTTGAACCTGCCCCCAGAGATTATAGGACATCAAAATCTTTTTTTAAACAATTGACACCAGGGACTGTAATGCACAGTTGGGTACATTTTAAGAGAGCATTAAGCAAAAGCAGCAGTAAAGATGGCTTGTGTGATAGAATTATCACTTGTAACACAGGAAGTACCTGTACTTCATAGCCCCTTCTTAGTTTAGCCTCCCTTGTTTCTTTTTTGTTTTCTCCAAAATCACGATACTTGGACAAATTTGTAATTTTTAATGTAATATTAGAAGTTCAGATTTCTTGTTAACTAGCATACATATCCTGTTTTTGAGATGTTAATCTTCCAGCTTTCCCTTTATAATAGAATCTTGTGTTTAGTGGCCACTTACTGCATACACCCATTATACCAGGAGCAGTACAGGAAGATGAAGATTCAATTAGGATACAATTTTTGATTTTAAGGAGTCATTTTTCTGTGCTCAGAATACACTGGGGAACCAAACAAATGATTCTTACAGTCTGGTGTTAATTACCAATTCCTTAAATTTTATTTTTATATTCATGTTCTAAGATACTTTAATAGAACTTTGAAGAGTATGAAACATTTTATTATAAAAAGTGTTATGAGATTTTTATAGTACCTCTCCATATACCCATTATCTAGATTTTGTCATTAATATTATGTATTAAGAGCTTTATTGAGGTATAATTGACATGCAGTAAAATATATGAAAGTCTACAATTTGATAAGCTTTATCGTACATATGCATACAGGTAACAGTCATCACAAGATAGTGAACATATCTATCATATTTAAAGTTTCCTTGTGCTTTTTGTAAACCATTTCTTCTAATCCTCCTGGTCCCTTTTACCCTTCTTGTCCTCAGGTAACCACTGATTTGCTTTCTGTTACTGTATATGAGCTTGGGTTTTCTAGACTTGTAGTATAAATGGGATTGTACAGTTTGTATTCTTTCAGTCTGGCTCCTTTCAGCATAATTATTTTGAGATTTATCCATGTGGTAGTACAATCAATAATTTATTCCTTTTTATTGCTGACCACAGCACGTGGTGGTGAGGATGTGGAAAAATTGGAATCTTCTATTACGTGTGTCCTGGGGATGTAAAATGTTACAACAACTTGGAAAAACAATTTGGCAATTTCTTAAAAAGTTGAACATACATCTACTATATGATCAGACCATTGCATTTCTACATGTTTACCCAAGAGAAATGAAAGCATATGTTCCTACAAAGATTTGCACACAAATATTCGTAGCAGCTTTATTTTTAATAGCCCCCAAATGGGAAGCAATCCAAGTATCCACCAACAAGTGAATGGATAAACGAACTGACATATCCATATAATGGAATACCATTAATATTTAACTATGCATGTTTTGTTGGTTACCTATCCATCTATCCTTGCATCAATTCATATTATTAAATGTATTTCAGAGTAAGTTGTAGAGATGAGTTTATTTCCTCCTAAATACTTCAGCACATGTATTATTAATTAGAGTTCAATATTTGCTTATTTGTGTCCTTTTGAGGTAAAATTTATATAGAAGAAAATGTAGAAATCTTAAGTGTGCATTGACTGAGTTTTGACAAATGCATACACATGTGTAACTCAAGCCCAGTCAAGATATAGAACATGACCATCACACCAGAAAGTCTCTTTCCCTACCTTTCCTAATCTGTTCCTACCCTCATCTTCAGAGCAACCAATACTCTGATTTTTTTTTTCTGTGTTACATACATGTCTATTCCTGCTTTGCTGAGAGTGTTTTATTTTCCTTCAGGAATGTTGGGGCTGGGCATGGTGGCTCACGTCTGTAATCCCAGCACTTTGGGAGGCTGAGGTGGGCAGACCACTTGAGGACAGGAGTTTGAGACAGCCTGGCCAACATGGTGAAACCCCGTCTCTACTAAAAATACAAAATTAGCTGGGCATGGTAGTCCCAGCTAAATTGGGAGGCTGAGGCATGAGAATTGCTTGAACCCGGGAGGCAGAGGTTGCTGTGAGCTGAGATCGTGACACTGCACTCCAGCCTGGGCAACAGAGCAAGACTCCGTCTCAAAAAAATGAAAACAAAAGAAATGTTGGATTTTGTCAAATGTTTTTTTCTGCATTTATTACTATTCTCATAGGATTTTTTTCTTCTATAACCTGTTGGTATGATAGATTATATTAATTGATTTTTGAATGTTGAACTAGCCTTGCATACTTAGAGTAAATTCCATTAGATCATGATGTATATATTTAGCCCTTAGTATCCTCAGGTGATTGGGTCTAAAACCTATGAAGATACCAAAGTCCACAATAGGGAGGGCATGGAAGCTCCCCACCGCCTTACGTTGCTCTGTCCATCTCTTTATCTGTATCGTCTGTAATATCCTTTATGATAAACTGTTTAACATAAGTATTTCCCTGAGGTTTGTGAGCCATCCCAGCAAATTATCAAACCAAAGTAAGTAAGTTGTGCGAACCAAAGTAAATAAGTTGTGTGAACCCTGATTCATAGCTGGTCAGTCCGAAGCACAGATCACAGCCTGGGACTTGTGACTGACATCTCAAGTGACCGGCAGTTTTAAGGGACTGAGCCCTTAACCTATGGGATCTGATACTAACTCTAGGTAGATAGTGTCATTATTTAATTGAATTATAGTTGGTGTCTGTTGGGGAATTGTTTAGGGTTTTGGGGGCAGAAAAACTTCACACATATGGTTACAGAAGGGTTTTGTGTTGAATGTGAGAGTAGAGAGAAAAAGCTTTCATTTTCCTTTGACACTGTCTATCATATTTATAGCTGTTTTCTGTTTGTTGTACATGTTTCCTTTTTAAACAGTCTTCCCTCCTTTTTTGCCTTCTCTGGTTTTAACTGTATTTGATATGATTTAATTTTTTTCTCCTGTCTTAGCATACCAATTATACTTCTTAAAAAATTTATTTAAGTTGTTGTCTTCCAGTTTACACTATTTATGTAAAACTAATCCAAGTCCACATCCAAATAACATTATAGGTTGGGTATAGTGGTTCACGTCTGTCATTCCAGCACTTTAGGAGTCTGAGGCTGGCAGATCACTTAAGGTTAGGAGTTCAAGACCTGCCTGGTCAACATGGTAAAACCCTGTCTCTACTAAAAATACAAAAAATTGGCTAGGTGTGGTGATGTAAGCCTGTAGTCCCAGCTACTTGGGAAGCTGAGGTATGAGAATGGCTTGAACTGGGAAACAGAGGTTGCAGTGAGCTGAGATCATGCCACTGTACTCCAGCATGGGCGACAGAGCAAAACTCCGTCATTTGCATCTTGCAGAACTGAACCACTATACCCGTTCGTTAAGCAATGACTACCCATTCTACCCACTTCCCAGACCCCAGTAACCATCATTCTACTTTTGATCTCTGTGAATTCGAATACTTGAAGTATAAGTGGAATTATACAGTATTTATCATTTGTGACTGGCTTCTTTTACTTAGCATAATGTCCTCAAGGTGCATCCATGTTGTAGCATATGTCAGAATTTCAATAATTTTTCAGGCTAATTGGTATCGCACTGTATGTGTATACCACATTTTGTTTCTCCATTCATCTGTTGATGAATAGTTGGGCAGCTTCCATCTTTTGGCTGTTGTGAATAATGATATGAACATGGATACTTTTCTTTGAGCTTAAATCTGTGCTGTCAGATTTTTGGGTTACATACCCAGAGGCGGAATTATTGGATCATATAGTAATTCTATTGTCAATTTTTTTGAGGAACCATCATACTACTTTCCATAGTGGCTGCACCATTTTACTTTCCCACCAACAGTGTACAAGGGTTGCAATTTCTCTACATCCTCACCAACATTTATTTTCTCTTTTTTTGATAGTAGTTATTGTAATGGATGTCAGGTGCTATCTTGTAGTTTTCATTTACATTTCTCTAATTAGTAATGTTGAGCATCTTTTCATGGGCTTATTGGCCATTCGTATATCTTAATTGGAGAAATATCTATTTAAGTCCTTTTTCCATCTTTTAATCAGGTTGTTTTTTGAGTTATAAGAGTATTGAGTTGTAAGATTATGTATATATATGTATACACACTTGCGCGCGCACACACACACACACACACATATTCTGGATATTAGCTCCTTGTTAGATACATGATTTGCAAATATTTCCCATTTTGTGTGTCACCTTTTCTTCCTTTTCTTTGCCTGTTAACTTTACTTTAGGTTCATGGGGTACATGTGCAGATTTGTTAGGTGAGTAAATTGTGTGTCGCCGGGGTTTGATGTACAAATTATTTTGTCACCCAGGTAGAGAGCATAGTACCTGATAGAAAGTTTTTTGATCCTCACCCTCTCCACACCCTATACCTCCAGCAGGCCTTGGTGTTTGTTGTTTCCTTTTTTGTATCCATGTGTACCGGATATAGTTTGAATGCATGTCCCCACCAAGTCTCGAATTGTAATCCCCATTGTTGGAGGTGGGGACTGGTGGGAGGCAAGTGGGTCATGGCAGGGGGGATCTTTCATGGCTTGGTGCTATCCTTGGAATAGTTCTTACAAGATCTGGTTAAGTGTGTGGCACCTCCCTCTGTATTCCCCCTCTTGCTCCTGCTCTGGCCATGTGATGTTCTGTCTTCCTTTTGCCTTCTGCCATGATTGAAAGCTTCCTGTGCCCTCCCCAGAAGCTGGGCAGATAGATGCTGGTGTCGTGCTTCCTGTACAGCTTGCAGAACTATGAGCCAATTAAACCTCTTTTCTTTGTAAATTACCCAGTCTCAGGTATTTCTTTATAAGAACACAACAATGGACTAACACGGTTCTCAAGGTTTAACTCCTGCTTGTAAGTGAGAATATGCAGTATTTTGTTTTCTTTTCCTGTGATAACTCGCACAGTAAAATGGCCTCCAGTGGCATCCATGTTGCTGCAAAGGCCATAATTTTGTTCCTTTTTATGGCTGTGTGGTAGTCTATGGTGAATATATACCACATTTTCTTTATCCAGTCCATTGTTGACAGACATCTATGTTTAGTCCATGTCTTTGCTATTGTGAAGTAGTGCTGTGATGAACATATACATGCATGTCTTTATGGCAGGACAGTTTATAGTCCTTTGGGTATATACGCAGTAATGGGATTGCTGGTTCTAATGGTAGTTCTTTGTTCTTTGAGAAATCTCCAAACTGCATTCCAAAGTGGCTGAACTAGTTTACATTTGCATCAGCAGTATATAAGTGTTCTCTTTTCTCTACAATCTCACCAGCATGTGTTATTTTTGACTTTTTAATAATAGCCATTCTGACTGGTGTAGGATGGTATCTCATTGTGCTTTTCATTTGCATTCCTCAAATGATTAGTGATGTTGAGTGTTTTTTTTTCATGTTTCTTGGTCACATGTATGTCTCTTGAGGGGTGTCTGTTCATGCCCATTGCCCATTTTTAAAATGGGGTTGTTTGGTTTTTTTGCTTGTTTATTTAAGTTTCTTATAGATTCTGGATAATTAGAGCTTTCTTGGATATATGTATAGCTTGCAAATATTTTCTCCTATTCTGTAGGTGATATGTTTACTCTGTGGACAGTTTCAATAGCTGTGCAAAAGCTCTTTAGTTTAATTAGGACCCGCTTGCCAATTTTTGTGTTTTGTTTTGTTTTGTTTTTGCAGTTACTTTTGGAGTCTTCATCATTAAATCTTAGCCAGGGCTTATGTCCAGCATGGTACTCCCTAAGTTTTCTTCTAGGGTTTTAATAGTTTTAGGTTTTACGTCGAAGTATTTAATCTATCTTGAGTTGATTTTTGTTTATAGTGAAAGGTAGGATCCAGTTTCAGTCTTCTGCATATGGCTGGCTAGTTAGCCCAGCACCATTTATTGAATAGGGAGTCCTTTCCCCATTGCATGTTATTGTTAGTTTTGTTAAAATCAGATGGTTGTAGGTGTGTGGCTTTATTTCTGGGTTCTCTGATGTGTTCCACTGGTCTACATGTCTGTTTTTATACCACTGCCATGTTGTTTGGGTTACAGTAGCCTTGTAGTTTGAAGTCAGATAGTGTGATCCCTCAGGCTTTGTTCTTTGTTCTTTTGTTTAGGATTGCTTTGGCTATTCAAGCTCTTTTTTGGGCGCATATGAATTTTAAAATAGTTTTTTTTTTTCTAATTCTTTGAGAAATAAAATCAGCAGTTTGATAGGCATAGCATTGAATCTGTAAATTGCTTTGGGCAGTATGGACATTTTAACAATTTTGATTCTTCCTGTCTATGAGCTTGGAATTTTTTTCCATTTGTTTGTGTTGTCTCTGATTTCTTTGAGAAGTGTTTTGTAATTCTCATTGTAGAGATCTTTTACCTCCCTGGTTAGCTTTATTCCTAGGTGTTTTATTTTTTGTGTGTGGCTATTGTGAATGGGATTGAATTCTTGATTTGGCTCTCAGTTTGGATGTTACTGGTATATAGAAATACTACCGATTTTTGTACATTTATTTTGTATCCTGAAATTTGGCTGAAGTTATTATTCTAAGAACCTTTGGGCAGAGACCATGGAGTTTTCTAGGATAGAATCATATTGCCTGCAAACAGGGGTGGTTTGACTTCCTCTCTTCTTATTTGGATGCCTTTTCATTCTTTCTCTTTCCTGATTGCTCTGGCTAGGACTTCCAGAACTATGTTGAATAGGAGTAAGTGGGCATCCTTGTGTTGTTCCGGTTCTCAAGGAGAATGCTTCCAGCTTTTGCCCATTCAGTGTGATGTTAGCTGTGGGTTTGTCATAGATGGCTTTTATTATTTCCAGGTATATTGCGTTGATGCTTAGTCTTTTGAGGGTTTTTAACATGAAGGGATGTTGAATTTTATCCAAAGTTTTCCTGCATCTATCAAGATGATCATGTAGCTTTTGTTTTTAGTTCTGTTCATGTAATGAACCAATTTGTATATGTTGAACCAACTTTGCATCCCAGGAATAAAGTCTACTTGATCGTGGTAGATGTGCTGCTGGATTTAGTTTACTATTTTGTTGAAGATTTTTGCATCTGTGTTAATCAGGGATATTGGCCTGAGGTTTCCTGGTTTTTTTTTTTTTTGTTTTTTTTTTGAGATGGACTTTTGCTCTGTTGCCAGGCTGGAGTGCAGTGTCGGAATCTTGGCTCACTGCAACCTCCGCCTCTTGGGTTCAAGCGATTCTTCTGCCTCAGCCTCCCTAGTAGCTGGGACCATAGGCGTGTGCCACCACGCCCGGCTAATTTTTGTATTTTTAATAGAGGCAGGTTTCACCATGTTGGCCAGGATGGTCTCGATCTCTTGACCTTGTGATCCGCCCGCCTCGGCCTCCCAAAGTGCTGGGATTAGAGGCGTGAGCCACCGCGCCCTGTTTTCTGTTTTTGCTATGTCTCTGCTAGGTTTTGGTATCAGAATATGCTGGCCTCATAAAATAAAATGAGTTAGAGAGGAGTCCCGCTTCGATTTTTTGGAATAGTTTCAGTAGGATTGGTACCAGCTCTTCTATATATGTCCGGTAGAATTTGGTTATGAATTTATCTGATCCAGGGCTTTTTCTGGTTGGTAGACTTTTCATATAATTTTAGGACTTGTTATTGTTCTGTTCAGGAATTTAATTTCTTCCTGGTTCAATCTTGGGAGGTTGTAAGTTTCCAGGAATTTATCCATTTCTTGTAGATTTTCTACTTTGTGTGCATAGAGGTGTTCATAATAGCCTCTACGGATTTTTTTTGTATTTCTGTGGGTCAGTTGTTAATGTCCCCTTTGCTATTTCTAATTGTGTTTATTTGGATCTTCTCTTTTTTTTTTCTTTGTTAGTCTGGCTGGCAGTCTATCTTATTCATTCTTTCAAGGAACCATCTTTTGTATTTTTTTTGTTCAGTTCAACTCTGGTTGTTTCTTTTCTGTAGCTAGCTGGGTTGATTTGCTCATTTTTCTGGTTCATCTAGGCATGATGTTAGTTGTTAACTTTAGGTCTTTCCAATATTTTGATGTGTGCATTTAACACTATAAACTTTCCTTTTAAGAATATATATTAGCTGTGTCCCAGAGATTCTGATATCTGGTGTCTTTGTTTTCATTAGTTTCAATGAATTCCTTTTTATTTTTTTAGAATTAGACCTGGCTTATTTCTTTGTATTTTTTGTAGAGACAGTGTTTTGCTATGTTGCACAGGCTGGTCTTGAACTCAAGCAGTCCTCCCACCTAAGCCTCACAAAGTACTGGGATTACATGCAGGAGCCACCATGCCTGGCCCCAAGAATTTCTTGATTTCAGCGAAATTAAGATTTCGTTGTTTACCCAAATGTCATTCGGGAGTAGTTTAATTTACATGGAATTGTATGGTTTTGAGAGCTCTTCTTCATATTGACATCTATTTTTATTGTACTGTCATCTTGAGAATATGGTTGATATGATTGTGGGATTTTTAATTTGTTGAGAATTGCTTTATGGCCGAGCATGTGGTTGCTTTTAGATATGTGCCATATGCATATGAGAATAACGAATATTCTGTTTTTGTTGGGTGAGGTGTTCTGTAGAAGTCTGTTAGGTCCATTTGGTCAAGTGTTGACTTTAGGTCTATCTAATACTGTCAGTGGATTATTGAAGTCTCTCACTATTACTTTGTGTGGTTTTGTAAGTCTCTGTAGGTCTCTGAGAGCTTGTTTTATGAATCTGGGTGCTCCAATATTGGGTATGTCCGTATTTAGGATAGTTAAGTGTTCTTGGTAAATTGAACCCTTTATCATTTTGTAATGCCCTTCTTTGTCCTTTTTGATTGTTGTTGGTTTCAAGTCTGTTTTATCTGAAATAGGTTGCCCATGCCTGCTCTTTTTTGTTTTCCATTGTCTTGATAGATCTTTCTCCATTCCTTTACATTGAGTCTTGGGTGGCATTGGATATGAAATGGGTCTTTTAAAGACAGCATACAGTTGGTTCTTGCTTCTTTATCTGAATTGCCATTCTGTGTGTTCGAAATGGGATGTATAGCCTGTTTACATTCAAAATTAATATTGGTATATGCAGATTTCAGCCTGTCATCATGTTGTTAGCTGGTTGTCATGTAGGCTTGATTGTAGAGTTGCTTTATAGTGTTAGTGATCTGTGTACTTAAGCGTGTTTCTGTGGTGGCTGGTAATGGTCTTTCATTTCTATGTTTAGCATTCCCTTAAGGACCTCTTATAAGGCATGTCTGGTAGTAATGAGCTCCCTTAGCATTTCCTTGTCTGAAAAGGATTTTATTTCTCCTTCACTTATGAAGCTTACTTTGGTTGGATGTGAGTTTGGTTGTTTCTTAAAAACGACTATTTCATCTTTCAGCTCCTGACTCATTTTACTGGATTTCTTAGATTCCTTGAATTGGGTTTCAACTTTCTCCTGCTGAATTTCAGTGTCTTCTGAATTTTATGCCCATCATTTCAGCCATTTCAGTGTGGTTAAGAACTACTGCTAGGCCGGGTGCAGTGGCTCACGCCTGTAATCGCAGTACTTTGGGAGGCTGAGACGGGCAAATCACTTGAGGTCAGGCGTTCAAGACCAGCCTGGCCCACATGGTGAAACCCCATCTCTACTAAAAATACAAAAATAAGCTGGGTGTGGTGGTGGGCACCAGAAAACCCAGCTACCTAGGAAGCTAAGGCAGGAGAATTGCTTGGACCCGGAAGGTGAAAGTTACAGTGAGCTGAGATCATGCCCCTGCACTCCAGCCTGGGCGAAAGAGCAAGACTGTTTCCGCTCTCCGTCCCCCTCCAAAAAAAAAACCATTGCTGGGAAGTTAGTGCAGTCCTTCTGATGTAAGAAGACACTCAGGCTTATAGAGTTGCTAGAGTTCTTGTCCTAGTTCTTTCTCATCTTTGTGGGCTGACATTCCTTTTATCTCTCCAGTTGCTATCCGTTAGATGAGGCTTTTTGCTTTTATGTTCTTTGCTGCCCGGAGGGTTTGACTGTGGTGTAAACTGAGTTTAGTAGACCGGCATAGTTTCTTGATGATTTCTGCGTGCCAAGCCTCAGATCAGCACTCCTGGCTTGTATGCTATAACCCTGGGGTGTTAGGACTAGGCACGTGGCTTTGTTCTCTGTCCGCTCGAGGTTAAGCACCTGCTGCACTGGAGGGACCAAGGTGTTCCCAGTCTGCTGGCCAACAACACTCTGATGGTGGGGACAGCAAAAGTGCTTGGTTGGGGTGGTGGCAGTGGGGTGGTGAGGCCTGCACATGTACTGGTAAAGCTGTCGGGGGAGGCTGTGGGTGACTGTGTCCTGGCAAAACAGTGGGGGAAAGCTGTGGGTGAGTGCATGCCGGTGGAGACCTATATGCAAGCACTCTGTGACAGTTAGCTAGGGCTGGCCAGCAAAGAAGCTATAAGTGGTGGCTGCTGGGAAGTGCCGCTGTTGGGCATCAGCGTACTTTGCAATTTGCTGTGGCCAGGTAGGGACTGTGGAACAGGCTGGCAGATGGGGGTTGGTGGAGGCGCTCCGATCAGACAAGCCCTGCCTCATGGGCAAGGTAGCCCTGTTCTGTCTAGGTCCAGTAGTCCACAAAGACCAAAGCTACCTAGAAGTGTGTGGTGAGCTTTGGGAGATGAATATCCCTGGCCATGCTCCACTGCAGCCATTCCCACACCAGGCCCTCTGGGCTCCATGCAGACTGGAGCCCTCTGCCAACTTAACAAGCAGCTCTCCTTGCAACCTCAAATGTCTGCGGGGGTCGTGGAGCCTCCTTCAGCTAGGATTCTAGAGGCCCATGACAAGAATAGGCTACTCCATGCCTGTTTAACTCATCCAGTCCCCAGGAGCACTTGGGGTTAGAATGAGTCATGGTGCTCAGGAACTCCCTGTGGGGTTCCCAGCTTTCTCTTCCTTCAGCCCAGGATCTGCATACTGCTTCCATCCACTCAGCGCCTTCCTTCCACAGATCTGCTGAGAGTGTGCTGATCTTCTTGATGGTCGGTCTCTTGGTGGAAGAAGCTCTTTCTGACTCTGTGTCTACTTGGTCACCCTGACTCCTCTGTGTTGTCTGTTCACTGTAGATAGTGTCATGTGAGGAATAGAAGTTTTAACATTTGCTGGAAGTCCAGTTCACCTATTTTTTTTTTCTTTTGTTGTCTGTGTTTTTGGTGTCACGTCCAAGAAATCATTGCAAAATGCAATGTCATAGAACTGTCTCCCTATGCTTTGTTCTAAGTTTTATAGTTTTAGGTTTTACATTTAGCTCTTGGATCCATTTTGAGTTAGTTTTTGAACATGGTATAAGATAAGGTTCCAGTTTCATTCTTTTGCTTTTGGATATTATGGATTTTAACTTCTGTTGAAAAGTTGTTGAAAAGACTGTCCTTTCCAAATTGAATATCCTTGGCACCCTTGAAGACAGTTGTTTGACTATGTATGTAAGGTTTTGTTTTTGGGCATTCTGTTCTGTACCACAGCTCTGTGTGTCTGTACCACACTGTTTTGATTAATGTGGCTTTTTAGTAAGTTTTAAAATCAGAAAGTGTGAGACTTGTAACCTTCTTTCCTTTTTTCAATATTATTTTGGTTATTTAGGATTCCTTGAGATTCGATGTAGATTAAATGTTGGATTTTTCTAGGATTCTGATATGAATTGCAAAGAATTTATGAATTGTTTAGGGTAGTATTGACATTTTAACAGTATTAAGTCTCCCAATCAATGAACATGGGATGTCTTAACATTTATGTGTTTCTTTAATATCTTTCAGCAACATTTTATAGTCTTCATTATATGCATCATTAGTCTCCTTGGTTAAGTTTACCCCTCAACACTTAGTACTTGTGGTGCTGTTGTAAATAGAATTGTTTTCTTATTTCTTTTTTTGTATTGTTCCTTGTTAGTTTATAGATACTGATTTTTTGGTGTTGATTTTTATATCAAGCACATTCCTTAATTCTAACAGTTTAGGGGAATATTTAGGTTTTTCTACGTATGAAATCATGCCATCTGCAAACAGAGATAATTTTACTTTTTCCTTTCCACTTTGGATGCCTTTATTTATTTTCCTTGCCAAATTGCTATGGATAGGTCTTCCAGTGATATATTGAATAGAAGTGACAAATGGGGGCATCTTTATCTTGTTCCTGATCTTAGAGGAAAATATTTCAGTCTTTCACTATTGAGAATGTTAGCTGTGGGCTGTTTATACATGACATTTATTGTGTTGAGGTAGTTTCCTTTTGGTTTTTTTTTTGGGGGGGGGATGTTTTTTGTCATGAAAATGTCCTAAATCTTTTCAGATTCTTTTCTGCATTAATTGAGATGATTGTGCCTTTTTCCTTTATTTTGTTAAAGTGATGTAATACATTGATTTTTTTGTATGTTGAATCATTCTTTTTTTTTTTTTTTTTTTTTTTTTTTTTTTGTAACGGAGTCTTGCTTTGTCACCAGGCTGGAGTACAATGGCGCGATCTCGGCTCACTGAGGCCTCCGCCTCCTGGGTTCCAGCGATTCTCCTGCTTCAGCCTCCTGAGTAGCTGGGATTACAGGGACACACCACCACACCCAGCTAATTAATCATTCTTGTATTCTGGAAATAAATACTACTGGGTTGTAGGATATAACTCAATAGCATTTAAGATGCTTTTAAAGATGCTATTGAATTCTGTTTGCTAGTATTTTGTTGAGGATTTTTGCATGAATATTCATCAAGGATATTGGTCTATAGTTGTGTTTTAGTGTCTTTGTCCGGCTTTGGTGTCAGAGTAATGCTGGCCTGATAGGATGAGTTTGGAAGCGTTCCCTTCTCTTCCATTTTTTGGAAGAGTTTGAGTAGGACTGGTGTTAATTCTTTTTTAAAAATGTTTGGTGGAATTCACCAGTAAAACCATTTGGTCCTAGGCTTTTTTTGTTAATTTTAGGATTTTTTTTATTACTGATTCAGTTTCCTTAATGGTTATAGGTATATTCAGATAATGTGTTTTATCAAGATTCAGTCTCAGTATGTTGTGTATTTCTAGGAATTCATTCATTTCTATAGGTTATCCAATGTTTTGTTCATAGTACTTTCATAATCCTTTTTATTTCTGTAAAATTGTTAGTAATATCTCTTTCATTTCTGATTTTGGTTATTTGATTTTCCTCTCTCTGCCTCTATTTTTCTTAGTCAACCTAGTTAAAGCCTTGCCAATTTTATTGATCTTTTTTGAAAACTAATGCTTGGTGGCCGGACACAGTGGCTCACCCCTGTAATTCCAGCACTTTGGAAGGCTGAGGTAGGTGGATCACCTGAGGTCAGGAGTTCGAGACTGGCCTGGCCAACATGGCAAAACCCCATCTCTACTAAAAATACAAAAATTAGCTGAGCATGGTGGCAGGTGCCTATAATCCCAGCTACTCAGGAGCTGGGGCAGGAGAATCGCTTGAACCCAGGAGGTGGAGGTTGTGGTAAGCTGAGGTCATGCCACTGTACTCTAGCCTGGGTGACACAGCAAGACGGTCTCAGAAAAAAAAAAGAAAAAAGAAAACTAATACTTGTTTTTTTAAAAATTTTTTTCCCATTATCTTTCATTTATCTTTGCTCTAATCTTTATTATTTTCTACCTTCTGCTTGGTTTGGATTTTTTTTTTTTTTACCCCTATTTCCTTACAGAATAAATTTGGGTTGTTAAGCTGGAGTATTTCTTCTTTTTAAACATAAGCATTTACAGCTTTATGTTCTCTTCTAGCACTGCTTTTACTGTATCTTACTAATTATGATGGTACAGTCTGTTTTTATTTGCATCTCAGGGTACTTTCTAATTTTTCTTGGGATTACTTTTTTGATCCATTTCTTGTTTAAGAGTGCTTAATTTTTATACATTTGTGTATTGTGCTTTTTTCCATCTGCTATTTATTTCCAGATTTATTCTTTTGTTACTCGAAAAGATACCTTGAATAATTTCAATCTTTTATAATTTAACAATTTTATTTTCAATTGATATGTATTATTAATTGTACATATTTATTAGGTACAGGGTGATGTTTCAATACATGTATACACTATATAAAAATCAAATTGGTATTTAGAATGTTCATCACCTTATACATTTACCATTTTTTTTGTGGTGAAGACATTCAAAATCTTTCTTCTAGCTGTGTTAAAACATGCAATACAGTATTGTTAACAATAGTCACTCTACTGTGCAATAGAACACCAGAACTTATTCTTCCCATCTTACTGTAACTTTGTACTCATTGACCAGTCTTTACCTATTTCCCCTCTCACCAATATTCCCCAGTGTCTGGAAACTGCTACTCTACACACTACTTCTATGATGTCAGCTTTTAGATTTCACATGTGAGTAAGATCATGCAGTATTTGTCTTTCTATGCCTAGCTTATTTCCCTTAGCATTGTGTCGTCCAGGTGCATCTATGTTGCTGCAAAGGACAAGATTTTATTTGATTTTTTAGTGGGGAATAGTCTTTTATTATATATTTATATATACCACATTTTCTTTACCAGTGCATCTGTTGGTAGACACTTGATTGATTTTATATCTTGGCTTTTGTGAAAAGTGCTGCAATAAACATAAAGTGTAGGTTTTTCTTCAACAAACTGATCTATTTTTTTCTTTTTTCTTTTTAAATTTTTTTCCCTTTTGTTTTTCTATTTTATTTTATTTTTTGGTGCCATGACTCAGATATGAACCGAAACTGATTTCATTTCTTTGGGATAGCTATACATTAGTGGGATTGATGGATCATACAGTAATTTTATTTTTAAATTTTTTGAGGAACTTCCATACTGTGCCTTATAATGGCTGTACTAATTTATATTCCCAACAACAGTGTGAAAGAGTTTCCCTTTCTCCACAGCCAGAGCAGCATTTGTTATTTTTTATCATTTTGATGATAGCCATTCTAATAGGTTGAGGTAGTATCTTGTGGTTTTGATATTTATTTACCTGATAATTAGTGATGTTGAGCTTTTTCTCATATCTGTTGACCATTGTATGTTTTATTTCCTCTTTACAAATATTTTGACACTTGTTTTGTGACCTCACATATATCCTGGAGGATGTCCCATGTGCACTTGAGAAAAATGTGTATTCTGCTGTTGTTGGGTGGAGTGTTCTTTATGTGTCTGTTGGTCCAATTGATCAATAGTGTTAATTAAGTCCTATATTTCCATATTATTTTCTGTGTGTTTGTTTTGTCCATTACTGCAAGTTGGGTATTGAAGCCTTCTACTATTAATGTAGTGCTATCTATTTCTCTCCCCAATCCTGTCAGTGTTTGCTTCATAAGTTTTGGTGGTCTGATGTTTGGTACAGACATGTTTATAATTGTTACATCTTTTTAGTGAAGTGTCGGATCTACCATTATATAATGCCCTTCTTTATTTTTTTGTAACAGATTTTGATGTAAAGTTTATATGTCTAATATTGGTATAGGTTGAGTATACTTTATCTGAAATGCTTGGAATCAGAAGCGTTTTGGATTTTGAATTTTTTTTTTCAGATTATAGAATACGTGCATATCAAAATGAGATATCTTAGAGATGAGACCCAAGTCTAACACAAAATTCATTTATGTTTCAAATATACCTTGTACACATAGCCCAAAGATAATTTTATACACTATTTTAAATAATTTTCTGCATAAAACAAAGCTTGTGTACATTCAAACATCAGAAAGGAAATGTGTCACTATTTCAGCCACCCATGTGGGCAATCAGTGGTTGTTTAACATCATCATTATTCCTGACTCTGAACTTATATGTTACTGATAAGCAATCATTTTCTTACAATTATTTACACATAAGTTCTTAACAGTAAGAAATATGGGACACTATTAATACAGTGAAAATACAGTGTGTTCAGTGTGAGTAAGCAGCACAATAGCATCACCGGGAATGTCCATCCACTGTTATACAGCAGCAACAACAAACAGTGGCAGGCTTTCACTTTCCACCTACAGTGCTGTGTTTAGATTAAAAGGTAACTTTAGAATATATTTAATTATTTTTTTAAGTGAGAAGAAACATTAGAAGCAGTTGAGAGGCCAGGAATTGGATCTTCAGGGGATGAGGAGACATTTTTCTAGATGGCTTTTTAAGATGTTTCCTCCAGAACCATCTACCTCACTAACAGTATTTTTTGTCTGAGAAGTCTCTGTTTGATTTTATAAACTGTCATGATATCTTGTTTTCTTATGAATATATGCTGCTCCAGTGCTTTAATAAACCCATCACGCATTTTCACCATGTGGTCTATAGACACTTTTTCTGTGTTGGTAACATCATCATCTTCATCTGCATCATCCACTTGTGGTATCATGTCAGCACTCAAAAAGTTTCAGATTTGGGATCATTTCAAATTTGGAGTTTTGGATTAGTGATGCCCAGATTATATAGGTGTCTCTGTTCTTTTGGTTATTTTTGCATGGGTTTTCTTTCTTTCTTTCTTTTTTAATCATTTTGCTTTTAACCTATGTGGGTCCTTAGAGCCAAAGTGAGTCTCTTGTTAACCATGTACCCTTGGATCATATTAATTTTATTGTTTATTTATTTACTTGTTTTGAGAGGGAGTCCCACTCTATTGCCTAGGCTGGAGTGCAAAGGTGCGACGTCGGCTCACTGCAACCTCTTCCTCCTGGGTTCAAGCAGTTCTCCTGCCTCAGTCTCCCAAGTAGCTAGGATTACAGGCGTGCGCCACCATGCCTAGCTAATTTTGTGCTTTTGGTAGAGATGGAATTTCACCATTTTGGTCAGGCTGGCCTCAAACTCCTGACCTCAGGTGATCCACTGACCCTGGCCTCCCAAAGTGCTGAGATTACTGGTGTGAACCACTGTGCCCTGCTGGGATCCTGTTTATTTTAATCCATTCTGCCAATCTTTCTTTTTATTGGGGAGTTAAGCCATTGTATTTGAAGTTGTTACAGCTAGGGAAGGACGTTGTAATGCCATTTTGCTAATTACTTTCTATATGTCTTACAGCCTTTCTTTCTGTTTTTACTGCCTTTCTTTCTGTTTAGTTATTTTTTTGTAGCAACTTTGATTCCTTTTGGGTTTAATTAATAACATAATTAATATTAACCTCAACATAGCAGTGAGGTCTCGCTGTGTTGCCCAGGCTGGACTTCTAGGCTCATGTGATCCTTTCACCTCCGCCTCCCCAAGTAAGCTGGGACTACAGGTGCCTGCCATCACGCCTTTGTGACTTTTGTGTATATTCTAAAGATTTTTTTTTGTGGTTACAATGGGGATTACTTGTAACATCCTAATGTTATAGCAGAGTATTTTAAACTTTTGTTAATCCCATTACCTGTATGTTACAGCTTTTACAATTGTCCTATAGTTCTTGTACATTCTCTTCTATTGTTTTTCTCATTTTCTTTTCTTTTTTTATTTGAATTTGGGAAGTTTTTATTTAAATATCTTGGGGCTCACTGATTTTTCATTAAATAATTTTTTCCCAGTGGTTTATTGCAAGTATATTTAAGTGTAGTTTACTTTTTGCATATTGATCTTGTGTCACGCTACTTTGTTAGATTCATATCGTTCGTATAATTCTGATTAAAATGTTTGTACATATTAACATTGAGCTACAATTGCAGAGGTCAAAAGTTACAATAAGTGAAGATTTGGTCAGGCGTACAATCTTAGACTATGTATAAGAATGAAGGTGAGATAATGAGATCATAGGTAGATTATATTATCTGTTATGCACATTATTTATATATTTTTCCTGAGTACCAGGAATGAAGCATACTTAGTAATTTTTTAAAATGAAAAATATTTGATTGTTTCAATTTTTTAAAAATTTCTTTTAGGAGCTGTGGCCCTCAAGAATCTTCAAATTAAAGAAAATGCCCTGGTAGGTTTAGACTATGAAAAATTTGTAAAGTTATTGCATTTAATTATGTATACTTCTTCCTGATTCAGTTTGCCACCTTCAATTATTTAAATTTGACAAAATTTTTTGTAAATAAATTTTGCAAAATGTAAATTTTGAAAACCTCACTCCAGCCTGGGCAACAGAGTGAGACTGTCTCAAAATAAAACAAAACCAAACATACAAAAAATATAGATGTTTTATTTTGATTTTTTTAACTTGTTTCCTGATTTTTTTTTTTTTTAAAGACAGCCTCATGCTCTGTCACCCAGGCTGGAGTGCAATGTGTGATCATAGCTCACTGCAGGCTTCAGCTCCCAGGCTCAAGCCGTTTTTCCCCTTCAGCCTCCTGAGTAGCTGAAAAGTTTTTAATTTGATAAAGACAGTTCATTTATTTTTTAAATTGCTTGTGCTTTTATTGTCATATCCAAGAAGTCATTACCAAATCTAATGTCATGAAGATTTTCCCTTAACGCTTTCTTCTAAGGGTTTTATAGTTTTAGCTCTTAGGTTTAGATCTTTGATCCATTTGAGTTTTTGTATATGGTATATGATAAGGGTTCAGTTTCATGTTTTTGCGAGTGGATATCTAGTTTTCCTAGCACCATTTATTTAAAAGGCTGTTCTTTGATTAGGGAGAATGTTTTTGAAAGTATTTTTTACAAAATGCATATTTTGCAAAATAGAGTTTTAATGTCCCTAAAAGCACAAACTGACATTGTAATGGCCACTTCTTTTTCTTAAAATAATATAAAATTGGTAACGATTTGAAATGAGTAGGTTTTGTGGTCATTTTTACTATAGACCTTTATCCCCAATTATTATAAAAAGAGCAGCTTCCCTGTATTTTATGGATTTGATAATAATATTGCAATTATATGTTTATACATTTAAATAAATGTTGATGGTAAGGAAAATGTGTACATTTATTAAAAAAAAATCCCTCGAAATAACTTTCGGAAGTAAAAAGTATTCATTTGTGTTGTTAAACACTATATCAACTAATGATTTGTATATATATAATTTTTTTTTTGTAGAGTAAACTGGATGTACCATTTAAAGTTAAAGTTGGTCATATAGGTAAGCCACATTTATTATTGGAATATCCTTCTTGGACATGCAAACAGAATAATTTGCCTAATATCTCTATTATGTGATATTTTTCATGTTTCTGAGCATCAATTAAAAATGATCATGTGTTTTTGTCTCAGTAGAGCTTCATTGTGTAGCTTAAAAATATTTTTCGATTCATGTATCGCTTGCCCAGTATTTAATAACTTAATAAATTACATATCTCATTAGGTGGTAAATTGAGTTAATTGAGAGCCAAAGGATTACCTCCAAGGGAGATCTTAACTGTTTCAGTTTCTTAGGTTTCTGACTAGTTACCACTGCTATATTCTGATTAATGTTGGATACACTGAGTAAAGAATAGGTTCTGGATCATCCAGGCCCTGTGAGTAGGGGCCAACTTAAAAATTAATTTCTGCTCTGCATGTTTCTGTATGTTTTCAGAAAATAATGTGCTTTTTTCTGTTTGGTATGACGTTACCAGTGTTTACTGTTTATATCTTAAATATACTGGTTGAGCAGGAAATGATTGGAATTTGAAGTTTTAACATGTTAAATAAAAACTTGGTTGTCATGTTTCTTGTGTTAACAGTTTTACTGGTTTAAATATTGTGCAAGATAATAGTGTCTTAAGTTGGGACTTTGAGATGTTTTTGTTACATAGTTTTTGTAGTAGGATTTATACATTGTTATTGAAGCTATACTGGTGTCACTTGGGGATCCAGGTATTCTGAAAGCTTACATTAATTACATGATAAAGGTCCTCATAATTGTGTGTAGTTATGGTTGGTATTAGACAATATACCATAGAAAGTTTTCATTATCATATGTTACTGAGAGTATAGCATTCTAACCTCCCCAACCCCACCTTTTAAAGACATTTTAGCATGAGTTAGAGGGGGAGAATGTCACCCATTTTTTATCTCCCTAACATTTTAGTTTTTTCATATTTCGGATTATTTACATGTGTACATTTTAAATGTTTGTAAGTTTATATGTATTTAAAGATTTGTAATTATGCTATTTTTACAATTTTATGTTTTACTTCATTAGTGTGTATAAAGGATTTCTCGTAATCTGAGTTGATTTGATCTCATTTATTCTGTACCATAATCAGTGAATGAATATTTGGATATTGTAGAATAATTTCATTTTTCAATTGGTACAAGAATATTACAATACATATTTTTATGTAACTTTTAAACTTTTACCAAAGGTCATTTAATTTTACAGTGATGATTGTTGTATTTCAGTGTATGTAAATTTAACCTCAATTCAAGAACAGTCAAAAAATATATCAGGAAAGTAGATAGACCTATTTTCTTTAGAATCTGCCTGCCTTCTTTTTTCTTGCCTAATCTTGTTTGAAAATGATAATAGGATAATTTTCAGTGATAATATAAGATAGTAGAAAGTACACTGAACTAAACCTAAGATAATTTTGAGAATCATTTAAGGTGTTATATACCTCTGTCATAGCATCTGTCTTTTAAAAAAAAATCACGTTTTTTTCCCCGCTTCTAGTAGACACTTGAGTTTCTTGAGAAGAAGTGGGTTTAATTTTTAATGTGTCCTCACCACTTTAGCACATTACCTAACATTTATAGTAGGGACACAATTTGTCGTATTAAAGAAGTACATGTTTCCAAATGAATGGTACAGTAGTACAATCAGTTTTATAGGAATGTATTGTCCCCTTGCTATTACTGTGTATTGGTCTTTCAAAGTTTTTCTCATTTAGAATGCAGAATTACATGTATATCAAATATAAATACACATGTACATATGAAATTGTCTTCTATGGAAGGTTTTTGGAATCACATCTGTGTATTTTTCGGAATTTGCCAAATTTTCTACAAGGAGTCTACATTTTAAAAGGGAAGGAAAAAAAGGTTTGTTTGTTTTTTCAGACAGCGCTCTCTCTGTCACCCAGGCTGGAGTGTAGTGGTGCAATCTCGGCTCACTGCAACCGATGCCTTCCTGGTTCAAGTAATCCTCCCACCTCAGCCTACCAAGTAAATGGGACTACAGGTGTACACCACCATACCTGGCTAATTTTTGTATTTTTAGTAGAGACAGGGCTTTACCATGTTGCCCAGGCTGGTCTTGAACTCCTGGACTCAAGTGATCCTCCTACCACAGCCTCCCAAACTGCTGGGTTACAGATGTGAGTCACTGTTCCTGGTCAAGTTTGGTTTTTTTTGAAAAAAAGATTTGGTGGTGAAAATGGCACACTGTTAATATGTGTTTATTATTTATACAGTTTTGTCATTGCTCTTTGTCCTTCTGTTCATTTACTTTTTTTTGGAGTATTACTGTATATATTTTAAGCAGTCTGTTGGTACATTTATAAATAAATTGTGTCAAATTTCAGTTTTTTCCTAATCTGTTTATTTCATGTTGGTTATATTTTTGGTCTGTACAGAAATTCGAAATGATCACCATATTCTCTGATTTAAAAACTTAGAAAGTTATTCCCCTTTTAGAAATCAGGTAGTGTAGAGGCCGGGAAGGGTAGCTGACACCTGTAATCCCAGTACTTTGAGAGGCAGAGGCAAGAGGATTGCTTGACGCCAGGAGTTTGAGACCAGCCTGGGCAGCATAGTGAGACCGTATCTCTACAAAAAATATAAAAAAGAAATCAGATAGTTCATTTTTCTCTGAAGTGATACTGTATGATGAAATCTTTTTCTCAGTTTGAAGTTTTCTAAACATGGAGATTATAAAATATGAGATGGATCTAAGTAGATTTTTAAAAATTTCCCAATTACTAACTAGTTTTAGTAACATAGTATATTTAATAATCTGTTCCTTATACAATTATGACAACTGTTTATAAGTCTAGGAACTCATACCATTTAAACAATTTTAAAATATTTTAAAACTCTCTATTCTAAAAACATTCTCAATATACAAAACTAGAGTGAGTAGTATAAGAAACCCCATACATAGTGTTTTTGTACTTCAAGAACCCTTATGCATAAAAAAAAAAATTGCTATTTGATTGTTTGAGGGTGTTCTCATTAGTTTACATAATTTTCAAATATTACCCAAGATGTTTTATTACTATATGTGTAAGTTTTCATATATATAGTTTATATGTATGATTATTACCACATGTATATATATATCAATTCCTATACATATATACATATGTATGTAGCACACATACACATAATGAAAAATATACATACACACATTTATTTAAAGTATATAATCTCTTTTTTTTGGTGGGGAGGTACAGGTCTCACTCTATCACCCAAGCTGGAGTGCAGTGACATGATCATGGTTTACTGTAGCCCCAACTTCCTGGGCTCAAGATCCTCCCACTCAGCCTCCCAAGTAGCTAGGACTACAGGCCCATGACGTGATGCCTGGCTAATTTTTGTAGTTTTTATTTCCCATGTTGCCCAGGCTGGTCTTGAACCTCCTGGGTTCAAGTGACCTACCTGCCTTATCTTCCCAGAGTGCTAGGATTACTGGTGTGAGCCACCACTCCTGGCCTAATTTACCATCTTGAGGTATTAAAAAAAACTACATATGGAGGTTTAGAGTAAGAACTGGGGAAATTCAAAGTTATGATATTAAGGATTATTGGTTAAAGGAAGAAGAATATTGGTTTGTTTATGGTACAGAGAACTATAAATAGAAACTTGTAAATATTTAGAGTATAATCTACTAGGTTTTCCAACAATGCTGTTACAAATACAATAATTTCAAATCATTACAACAAACACTTGTTGTTTTTGGCTGTAAAATAGCTTTCAGTAAAGTGATGAAGCTCTTAAGGACAAAAAGGCCACTTTGTTATCTCTTCTAATGCTTGACAGAAAATAGGCTAACCATAAATATAGGTTGATTGAATACTATTTTTTGTCCCTTTTTTTTTTTTCTTTCAAAAAAATGCAGGTAATCTTAAACTTACAATTCCATGGAAAAACCTGTATACTCTACCTGTTGAAGCTGTATTGGAAGAAATTTATTTACTCATAGTGCCTTCTTCTAGTAAGTTAAATTAAAAAAATTATAATTTAAGTTACTTTTTTTATGGATGGAAAAATCTTTATATTAAAAAATACTTTTGGATAATTTTTTGAGATTTTAATATTTAAATTTGATATTTGTTAATTCAAATTAAATTGGTTTTTACTCTACATTTTTGGAGACTTTGAATTAATGATTATTGTTTGGTTTATTTACTTTTGAGGCAGAGTCTCGCACTGTCACCCAGACTGATGTGCAGTGGCATGATCTCAGCTCGCTGCAACATCTGCCTCCTGGGTTCAAGTGATTCTCTTGCCTCAGCCTCCTGAGTAGTTGGGATTACAGGCGCCCGCCACCACGCATAGTTAATTTTTTGTATTTTTAGTAGAGATGGGGTTTCACCATGTTGGCCAGGCTGGTCTCGAACTCCTGACCTTGTGATTCACCCTTCTCGCCCTCCAAAAGTGCTGGGATTACAGATGTGAACCACCATACCTGGCCAACCACTGTGCCCGTCCAATTAATGATTATTTTTAAGGATTTTTTTGAATGACTGTATTTCGATTTAAGGTAATTATGATTCTTTATTTTTAATCTTCCTGTAGGAATAAAATACAATCCTTTAAAAGAAGAAAAACAACTCATGGAAGCAAAGCAACATGAACTGAAAAGAATAGAAGAAGCAAAACAAAAAGTAGTTGATCAAGGTAAAGAAAACAGTAACAATGATAATAAGAAAAATGGAAAATACCTGAATATTTATTATAATTGAATATTTATTTTCCTCTGGAGATGCTGAGATTTTTTAACAAATATGAGAGAATCTCATTGCACGGGGAATTTTAATGTGATTTGTGTGCTTTGTTATGTGTACAGAAATTTTACTGTCTGGAACCTTATCTTAAGGCAAAAATATGTCTAGCTTATTTTTATTATTTAGTCTACATCATATGTATGTATATACATACACACACACACACACACACACACACACACACACACACACTTGGTAACGTCAGTTTTTAGTGATAACAATTAATTTTATCAAGTGTATTTTCTTCACTTTCTAGCCTTTGCTTTTGTTTTCTCCTTATATCAATTCTTCACCCTTTTGGAGATACTTAGTTTCCTGATATATTTCTATTTGCCTCTATCTGTTTATTTACCCTCTGGCTTCAGATATTTTCCAATGCAACTTAGACCATATGTTCCATTACTGCAATGCCTTTTCCATTACTGGAAGTGGTGTCCTGCAGAAATTAATTGCTTTTCACCTGTTCGCTGATCCTTATTGCCAGCTACTTTTTATATTTTCACCTAGTGGGTCCTTCACCTTGGCATGTAAATACACTGTAGCCTCTTCCTTACCTTGAAACATGAAGTTATCTTCCTGACCTGGTCATCTGCTTATCTTCTTCTCCTCTGTCATTCATTTAATAGCTAAATGTCTTAAAATAAAAAAATGTTTACTGACTTCACTGTCTCTGAAATGCTTTGATTTTCTTGTAATAAAAAATAAGCTTCACTAATAAATATTTTGCTTTTTGGCAAACATTAATAGAGATTTAACATGTAATTCTTGGTAATATCTCTTGTAATTCTGTTTTTGTCTCTGTAACAGTTACTTTATATGATGTGCGGTCATTTATCCTTATCTCTAGTCGTCTTTCCTAAGTCTCCTAGGCTTTTTCTTTTTAAAAATTATTTTTATTTTATCAAGATAATACATACACATAGCTTTAAAAGTTAAGCAGTATTATAGGACTCATATTAAAAAAATGTTCCTGACCCAGACCCACTCCCGTATTGCTATATATGATGCTCACACCTCTGTTTCTTGATTTATTTAGATATTATATATATAAACATGTTATATATAACATATAACAGATATATAACATAACATGTATGTTATATATAACAACATATTTTATAACATAATAACATTACATATTTCAAACTTATCTTGTGTTTTATTGGCATATATATGACATATATAAGGTATATCTAATATATATATATACACACACACACACACATCCTTTTATGATATACTATGAAGATTGACCCATTTTTTTCATTGTCTCTGTACAGTTATATTTTTTGGTAAATCAGAATTTATTATGTATAGTATCATGGGTATATATGAATGTTTTAATTATATGTAAATAAGTGAAAGTGGCTTTGGGTATGACCGTTTATTATGTAGGCTTTTACTTAACATCCTTGTTTTGGTATTGGGCTCTCCCTGTTCTTCCATGTACAGAATCTGGATCCAATTAGGGCCATTTTCTCTAGAATAAACCCTTGTGTTCTTAGTAGGGTGGGAAAGGGATGTTACTTGGATATTGGGCTGGGAGAAGGAGGGTACCTAACTTAACTGCTCATTATACAGATTTAAATCAGTTCTTGTGTGATCTTAGTCTCTCTCCACCATGTTCCTTCTTTGCTATTTTTTGTTTGGTGGGGTTTCCAGTTTCTGAATCTTTCCAGGGTTCTATGACTTGTTTTTGTTGTTGTTGTTGTTGTTGTTTGTTTGTTTTTAATGATGTTTGTTTTAAACTCATCTTGTGTTTCATTTCGTTACCTTACAAGACATAGGCATTGGTATGCTTTTCATGTAAAATGGATAGTTGGTTTTATTTAGTATTGGTGCTTTATTGACAGAGGAATATGAGAAAAAAGAGCAAAGGAATTTGTGTTGGTAAAATAATATATCATGGCATCCGAGCTGCATAAGGAAGTCAGGAGGAAGCTAGTGGGTAGGGAAAGAAAGATTTAACGTTTAATTGAATGACTAAATGAATTTATGAAAGAAAAGGATTTTATTAGGTAGTGGTGAGATTCAAAGATTAAAATATGATCCTCTGTCTTTAAAGAGCTTGTATTCTATTGTCTACTTAATTCTATAATCTCTTTCTATGTATATATATATATTTATTTAACTGGTATATTTGAGGTACATATGATTAATATCTTCCACTTTCCTTTATCTAACACCTCCTGGGCCAGCTGAATTGGAGAGTAGTAGGCAATTAGAGGAAAAGATAGATTTATATATATATATATATAGTTTCTATACAGGACTAGAAATATGAAAAGAGGAACGGAAGTAGAAATAAAAAAAGAATATAGCTTTCATTGGCATTTTTAAAGGGAAAAAAGGATAATAACTATGGTTATCAAAGGCATATTTCAAAAAAATTAGGAACCTCAATTCTTTATTTATTATCATTATTATTTTTTTGAGATTAAGTCTCACTCTGTTGCCCAGTCTGGAATGCAGTGATGTGATCTTGGTTTAGTGCAAACCCCACCTTCCAGATTCAAATGATTCTCCTGCCTCAGCCTCCCAAGTAGCTGGGAATTACAGGCGTGTACTACCATGCCTGGCTAATTTTTATATTTTTAATAGAGACAGGATTTGGCCATATTGGCCAGGCTGGTCTCGAACTCCTGACCTCAGGTGATCCACCCGCCTCGGCCTCTCAAGAGTGCTGGGATTACAGGTGTGAGCCAATTCTTTAATCTTTCTGTTTCTCTAGAAAGTGATGGAACTTGAGATAGTTAATACTGTTTTCTGAAAATGAAATAGATGAACTTCTTTCATCCTTGTTTGAAAGGAGAGAGGAAGAAGATCTTATTTCCTATTCTGTATTTACTAGGGGAGGAGGATATTCAACTATTTTGCACATCTATACACAGGCAGCTTAATGGTGGTATCACTAATTTGAAGGGAGATTTCTGCTTTGCTGCTATTAGTAGATTTTCTAATTTAAGTCTATCATAATTCTTACCTAAAAATCATTTTTTTGTATCCTTTTGTACTCAGGCATAGCTTAACAGAAATTATAAAATTTAATGCCAGCAAATTCTACATGGTGTGCTTTAGTCTCATGGAACAATAAACTAGTTTTTGAAAAATGTTTAGTTGCTTTTGAAAGACTTTTAGAAAGCAGACTGTTAGTGTTCTATTTACAAATATATATGTGTGTATTTCAGCAAATCAACATAAGTATGTTACTTCAATATGTGGATATTTGTAGATTATATTTTTCATTCAAGTTAAAGGAATATTTGTAATTGTAGAACAACATCTGCCGGAAAAACAGGACACTTTTGCAGAAAAATTAGTTACACAGATCATAAAAAATCTTCAAGTGAAAATTTCCAGTATCCATATTCGTTATGAAGATGATGTAAGTATTTTAATATGTGATATTTGTTTTTATATTTATATGTAAATTATTTTACTGTTTATTGACACCTACTTTTTAATGGCCAGCCTCTTAAATGCCAAGAGGATACACAGAGCTAAACATGATGTGATCCTTCTTTTCTATAATTATAGTTGTAATTTGCAGTCCTTAGTGTTGAGTGCTTGATTTTACACTTTCCCAAAATGTTCAGATTGTTAGATCATGAAGGAAATGCCTTGGTAGTTATGAATTTAGTAGTTATGTATTTTTAAAATACTTTACTGTATGATATGGTTACCTCCTTGATAGAGTACTGGTCTAGGAGTTAGTGGAATTAGTCTTAAATAATTCCTTGATCTTGAATAGGGTTGAATAGGTAAGTTTTTTTCTCTTAACCACGTGATTATTTGCTTTATAATCCTATTTTGTTAGTCTTTTCTAACAAATTTTTTTTGTAAACTGGAAAACGTATAATTTCTATGTAACATGAATACATTAATAATTAGTATTCTAATTTATTTCAGGAAAAATATAGGAATAAAAATTTTTCTGGAAAGTAGTAAAATGTTTTTGAATATTTGAAATAAGTTAACTCTTTTTCTCCTTCCCTCCCTCCCTCCTTCCTGCTTCCTTCTTTCTTTCCCTCCCCTCCCCTCCCCTCCCCTCCCCTTTTCTCCTCCCCGCTCTCCCTCCCCTTTGCCTCACTCATTTGCCAGGCTGGAATGCAGTTGCCTGATCCTGGCTCACTGCAACCTTGACTTCCCTGGCTTAAGTGATCCTCCCACCTCACCTCCACCCACCCACCTTGCAGTAGCTGGGACTACAGGTGCACCCCACCAGGCCTGGCTAGTTTTCTTACTTTTTTTTGTAGAGGCAGGGTCTCACTATGTTACCTAAGCCAGTCTCCAGGGCTCAAGCATTCCTCCTGCCTTGGCCTTCCAAAGTTCTGGGATTACAGGCGGGAGCCACTGCACCTGGACAGCTTTTTCTATAAAGTGAATTTCGTCCAACTACTAAAAACCTGAGTAAATTTTACTTACTTTCCTCTTTAGATCACAAATCGAGACAAACCGCTGTCATTTGGTATTTCCCTTCAAAATCTCAGCATGCAGGTATTTTGTTTATAAAAGAATCTTAACCATATTTAATTGTGCAATGTAGTTGATTAATCTACTGCTATTTGTATATGCCAGCATCAGAAATAGGTGTCTGTGTAAAATGGGTGCAGAAAGGGTCTTGATTGGATTGGAATCGAGGGTATATAGATTCACATTTCAAAAAATGGTTGAAAATCAAATTCAGAAATAGGTCCTATTATTATTGGTAATTATGATGTTAGATACTTTTGCATACTTTAAAAAAATCCATTTCCAAATTTGTAATAAGTACAAAATAAAAGTAATAAATGTTCATATCTGAAACTTTCGTAAGTCTTGAAAAAATAAATCATCAGTTTTTTTAATACCATTATTGTAGCATATTGTTTTCTTTAATTTTTGAAATTGAGGAATTTAAAAAAATATGAGAACACATAGAGAATTTTGAAACATATGCTTGCCTCTGGAATAGATGACTGTTAAGAGCCTATTAAAATGGCCTATTTGCTTAGTCTTAAATATTTTTATAGGAATAAGCTGTTATGGATAAAGTTTGAATCCCTTTTGTTTTTTACTTCTACCCTCCCCTTCTTCCCCAGAGATTAATATCTAAGTTTTAAAACTTTTATATAGTATATTTATTAAAAATGTAGGATTTTAAAAGTTTACGCACGTTTTACATGACTTTTTTTATAAGTTCCCTTTTGCACTTTCTGGTGTTTTTGACATTTATCTGTGTTTCCACATTAATATAATTCATTCAGTTTAACCACTGTATCATATTTCATTACATGGTTTTGTTTGTTATATTTATTGGGTTTTGTGTATGATTTCTTTTTTATTTTATTATTATTTTTTAACTGGGCACCCTCCCAAGCCAGAGCAGGCTCAGAGAAACTCCACAGTTTCTTTTTGAAATGTGGCTTCACTGCAAGGAAAAAAGAAAAAAGCCCTCCAGAAAGTTATTCAAATACTGTCATTAATTTGAAAAATAAGAATGGAGAATTAGCCATTGGATTTGGCAGTGTGAAGATCATTCGTAAACCATGACAACAGTAGTTACTGATCATCACCTTTAGAAACTTGTCTGCCAGCCTAGACCTATTCAGTTAGAAACTCTAGGATTTGGATATAGCAATCTGTGTTTTAAAGCCCTCTTGATCAGGGTTCCTGGGTGGCAGAGCAGGAGGTAAGGGCTGAGAGTGAGCATTACCGCCTGAGCTCCGTCTTCTTTCAGATCAGAGGTGGCATTCAAATCTCATAGGATTCTTGCAAACCTTAATGTAAACTGTGCATGCCAGGGATCTAGGTTGTACCTCTGATGGAAAAGTTACCTTCCATGAAACTGGTCCTTGGTACCAAAAAGGTTGGGGACCGCTGCTCTAGGTGATTCTAATGCATGTTAAACTTTGAGAACTACTGTTCTAAGTATCCATTCAGTTCTCCACATAGAAACAAAAACCATCTTTCTAAAATAAAGTTGTCTGATCACTTTATTCCCCTCAATGGCATTACATTGCTCTTAGTTTTGTCCTTAAACAACTTATAAACTCTTTTTAAACCTACTGTAGGCAACATATCTGGTTTTACCTTTCTCCTCTGTTTTGCATTATATTCTCTGGCATACTGAACTACTTCAGTTGCCTGACTGTGTCATATATTTGCATACCTTTGGGCTCTGCCTATTGTGAATCATATTCCCTGTCGACTTTAGAATCAATAATTTTTAGTTACATATTATATATTAGGTTATATATAACATCTCTTTATCCGTCACACACCTGAATTTGATGCTCCTGTCATGTCGTCTCAATTAATTGTGTGCTTAACTTGCCTGTTTCTTTGTTTGCTTTTCTGACCCACAATGAGCTCCTTCCTTGAAAGCAGATACTTTATTGTGGTCTGTTAGTATTTTTTGACTGAGTGATATGTCTTTAAAGGCGTATTATTCCAGGAAAATGCCTTTAAAGACATATCACTCGGTCAAAAAATGCTAACAGATTTATGTCACAGGAAAGGCATAAATCATTATGATAGATAATGATTTATCACTCTGCCATTTCAAATGGAATGACCTTTTTACCTTTTTACTGCCCTTCTTTTTTTTCCTTTTCAGACAACTGATCAATACTGGGTACCATGTTTACATGATGAAACTGAGAAACTAGTTCGTAAGGTAAAATAAATAAATACTGTATTTGTCAACTCATGAACTTAAGAGAATTTTGGAAAGCCAAATGATGATATATAGATAAGGATGTACTTGAATTGTCTTTATTTGTTTAACTCTGTGATATGGCTCACTTAGTTATTTGAGACTTCTGAAAATACTATGTGTTAAGTATTCTTCAAAGAAAATGAGACATCTAATAAATTTTATTTTCAGCTAATCCGATTGGATAACCTTTTTGCCTATTGGAATGTGAAGTCTCGGATGTTTTATCTTAATGATTATGATGACTCCTTGGTAAGTAAATTTTTTTGATATGCTTGTATATACTTGTTGGTATCATATTTTGCATGAGGTTTAATTCATTGTCATTTATCTAGCATACTGTAGTCAGTATTTTTTTAGGCAAAGTCTATTAACAGAATTTACAGGTACAGGTGAAGATGTGGCTATACACAAATGTGAATACATCCCCACGTATCTTTTTTTTTTTTTTTGAGACAGGTTCTTGCTCTGTTGCCCAGGCTGAAGTGCAGTGGCACAATCATAACTCGCTGCAGTTTCTAACTTTTGGGCTCAAGCAATCCTCCTTCCTGCCTCAGCCTCTTGAGTAGTGAGAACTATAGGCACATGCCACCATGCCCAGCTAATTTTAAAATCTTTGTAGAGACAGGGTCTCACTTTTTGTTGCCCAAGTTTGTCTCAAACTCCTGGCCTTAAGCAGTCCTCCCAACTCAGCCTTCCAAAGTGTTGGGATTACCATGTTGGCCAGGCTGGTCTTGAACTCGTGACCTCAAGTGACCAACCTGCCTTGGCCTCCAAAAGTGCTGGGATTACAGGTGTGAACCACTGCACCCGATGATACCTGCAAATCTAAATAGTTCCTAAAACATCCTTTTATGAGAGTGGTTTAGTGAGATATTGTTTACTTTAATATTTTGCCACAGCTAAGTCCTCCTAAGTTTGAATTGTTTTTTAAAATTGCTTTGAAACGTTTTTCTTTTGCAGATAATAAGATTTTTTAGGATAAAGACATATTGGCTTGAAGTGGCCGGGTGCAGTGGCTCACACCTGTAATCCCAGCACTTTGGGAGGCCAAGGCGGGTTGGTCACTTGAGGTCAGGAGTTCAAGACCAGCCTGGCCAATGTGGTAAAACCCTGTCTGTACTAAAAATACAAAAATTAGCTGGGCATGGTGGTGTATGCCTATAATCCCAGCCACTCAGGAGGCTAAGGCAGGAGAATTGCTTGAGCCCATGAGACAGAGGTTGCAGTGAGCCAAGATCACAGCACTGCACTTTAGCCTGGAAAACAGAGGGAGACTCCATCTCAAAAAAAGAAATATTGGCATGAATACAAATAAAAGGAATTTGTCTTTTAATAGGACAACTTGAGGAATGGCATTGTCAGTGAAAATATTGTTCCAGAAGGTTATGATTTTGGTAAGTACATTTTATAAGATTAAAAAAGGTAAAGTAATTGGTATAAAGTTTAAATTAACATTGTTGCTATCACTGTGATAGTTCATGTTAAATTTTCTTTTATATAGTTAAATATATTTTATGTATATACAATATACATATACAATAATATATGTATATAGTTAAATGTATATAATGTATATACAAAAGCAAAAAAATTTTTTAACATATATTTTATTGTTATGAAGCTTTTGACTATATTTCAAAACTATAGGGGAAAATGTCCAACAAAAGATGTTAATAAATTATGATAAACCTCTAAGGATTATTCAGTAACAACTAGGGTAATATTCATAAAAACATTTCAAAATGGCAAATACAGTTTCATAAGGCTAGGTAGTACAGCCTTTTTAAAAATGCTAAGATCACAGTACATTAAAAATTTTCCTTATTGATACTTTTCTTGTGTTTTCCAAATTTTCTAAAATGAGCATGTATTAACTTCTATGATCAGAAATGAATTGCTAAAACAAAAAATCAGTGCTGTTTCTCATACTCCCAAGTAGCTGGGACTACAGGTGCATGCCACCACGCCCAGCTAATTTCTTTTGTATTTTAGTAGAGATGGAGTTTTACCGTGTTGCCCAGGCTGGTCTCAAACTCCTGAGCTCAGATAGTCCACCAGCCTTGGCTTCCCAAAGTGCTAGGACTACAGACGTGAGCCACCTGGGAACCCGGGAGGCGGAGGTTGTAGTGAGCTGAGATTGTGCCACTGCACTGCAGTCTGGGTAACAGAGCGAGACTCCCTCTCTACCAAAACAACAACAACAACAAAAAATTAGTGCTGTTTTCTTCTACCATGAGGGCACTTAATAAAAGTTGATTGGTGATGGATAACTTAATTCTTGAAGTGACGTACCTGATACCATTAACCATAGAATATTCTTCCTGAAAGTGTTTCCTTTCTTAGCTCAGTGATACTTTTCTGTCTGTATTATATACCTTTGTGATTACTCAAGTGACTCTTCTTCCTGTGCCAACTCTTAAAATATTATTTTTATTGGTTTGAATAGGTTTCATTTTCTTGATTCTCCTCTCATAGGAAGTATTCAGATGAGTTATCTGTCATATGCATTTATGATTTTGAAATCTATTATGGTAAATTTGACTTATTTTTCCTTTGCCCTGAAGTCATGTTTTGCTGTATCTATCAGCGTTCAATGAGAAGAGAGAAAGTACTCAGTAATTTGAAGAGGACAAATTTAATATAAATAATTACTAACTTTAAGAAGAGACTGAAGTAACAAGGGACTATCTCATTAAAATGCTAAAGAATATAGGAATATAGACTGAAGAAACATCCCCTATGCTAGGGCTAAGATGAGGTGTCCAAAATAGAGGGCCCCCTCCCTCAGGACTGAGTTGTAGACCTTGTTGGAGAGGACATAGCGTGGCTTAATGAATGGCAGGAAATTCTATGTGGTGCTGTGCCAGCAAAACCTGTTGGTACTTCACTCTTGAACTTTTTGGAAGTCTGCCTCTAGGGAGCCTCATGGAGGGGTGTCTCTCTGGATTCACTTCAGTACAAAACTGCCTTAGCAAGGTGCTGGGGGAAGTTGCTGGCACCTGGCTGCTTCTAGCTGCCATGTACTGGAAAAGGTCAGGTCTGAAGAACTCCATCCTGGAGGAACCAGACACTGCAGAAGCTACGGGTTCTGTAGGAACTGGGTGTGGGAGAAGCCATGTTCTTGCGGGAGCCTATTGAATGAACATACTGGAACCAGGCAGCATAACTCTTTTCCTCCTGCAGTGTCTCTCCGGTGTCCTCTACTGATAAAGCTTAACATCATGCTGGCTGGTAAAGGGAAAAAAATTTTTTTTCTCTACATTCTCTGCCTTCAAAAGAAACTTACGGTTCTCAAATCATTTTTCAGAGTAGGCTATGAAGGAAAAATTTGGAGCTCAGAAGTAATAAATTGATAACTGGAATACTTGTTGGAGAGAGAAGGCGGAATGAAGGGTTTCTTTTTGTTTGTTTTTATATTTAATTCGGGAGATGACAGCCTGTTTAGAGGCCGAGATGGTAATGATCCAGTAGAACATGACAAATTGATGATGCAGGAGAAATGGGGGCCAATTTCTGGATTGATGTAGTTGAAAGAGAATGGTGTCTGGAATGCAGGTGGAGAGCTTTGCTGCAGATAGGAGCATAGTTTATTTATATGATAGAGTTTAGTTTCAAGAGAAGTCCTCATACTGAGTAAATGAGTAGATATGGTGATAAGAGTTTATGGAAATTATCTTCTGAGCTTTTCAATTAAAAAATATATATCTGAGGTGTGTTAGGGTTCTCTAGAGGGACAGAACTAATAGGATAGATGTGTATGTAAGAGAGGAGTTTATTAAGGAGTGTTGACTCACACAATCACAAGGTGAGTTCCATTAATAGGCCATCTGCAAGTTGAGTAAGGAAGCAAGTCTGAGTCCCAAAGCTGAAGAATTTGGGGTCTGATGTTTGAGGGCAGGAAGCATCCAGCACGGGAGAAAGATGTAGACTTAGAGACTAACCCAGTCTAGTCTTTCCATGTTCTTCTTCCTGCTTTTATTCTGGCCGCACTGGCAGCTGATGAGATGGTGTTCACCCAGATTGAGGGTGGGTCTGCCTTTCCCAGTCCACTGACTGAAATGTTAATTTCGTTTGGCAACACCCTCACAGACACACTCAGGAACAGTACTTGCATCTTTCAATACAATGGAGTTGACACTCAATATTAGCCACTACGTGAGACGTTGAAGGTTTTTGGAGAGAAAAGAGGGTATGAAATAGGAATGCTAGGGGAGAGAGTGAATTGACTAGGGCAATATTCTCAAAGTATGGTTCAAACCAGCAGCATCAGTGTCATTTAAAAATGCAGATTTCTAGGTCCTTTCCCAGACCTGAATCAGAACCTCTGGGGGTGAAGCTCAGCATTTGGTGTTTTTGTATTTAATTTTTTTTTTGTATAAAATGAGAGAGTACAGTCTTTACATGGATATATTGCATAGTAGTGAAGTCAAGGCTGTCAGTGTATCCATCACCTGAATAATGTACATTGTACATCATCCACCCCTCTCCCATTTCTCCACCTTTCTGAGTCTCCAGTGACTGTCATTTCATGCTCTATGTCCACGTGTACACATTATTTAGCTCCCACTTATAAGCAAGAACATGCAGTATTTGTCATTCAGTTTCTGCATTGTTTCACTTAAGATAATGGCCTCCAGTTCCCCTGTTGCTGCAAAAAATGTGATTTCATTCCTTTTTTGGCTGGATCGTATTCCATGATGTTTATGTACCACATTTTCTTTGTCCAGTTACCTGTTGATGGACGCTTTGGTTGATACCATATCTTTGCTATAGTGAGTAGTGCTGTGGTAAACATACCAGTGAATTTAAAAAATATATATAATTGTTTCTTTTCTTTTGAGTAGATACCAAGTAGTGGAATTGCTGAATTGAATGCTAGTTCTGTTTTTAATTCTTTGAGAAATATCCATACTGTTTTCCCCAGAGGTTGTACTGATTTACATTCCCACCAGTAGTAATCCCTTTTTTCCAGATCCTCACCAACATCTCATTTTTTGTCTTTTTAATAGTAGCCATTCTAACTGGTATAAGGTATCTCATTGTGGTTTTAATTTTCATTTCTCTGATGATGAGTGATGTTGAGCAATTTTTCATATGCTTGTTGTCCATTTGTATATCTTCTTTTGAGAAATGTCTATGTTCTTTGCCCACTTTTTTTTTTTTGGGACAGAGTCTCACTCTGTTGCCCAGGCTGGAGTGCAATGGCGCAATCTCAGCTCACTTCAACGTCTGCCTCCCAGGTTCAGCGATTCTCCTGCCTTAGCCTCTTGAGTGGCTGGGATTACAGGTGCCCGCCACTGTGTTTGACTAATTTTTTTTGGAATTTTTAGTAGAGATGGGGTTTCGCCATGTTGATCAGGCTGGTCTCGAACTCCTGACCCAGGTGATCTGCCTGCCTTGACCTCCCAAAGTGCTGAGATTACAGGTGTGAACCACCGCGCCTGGCCTTTGCCCACTTTTTAATGGGGTTGAGTTTTTCTTTGTTGTTTGAGTTTCTTGTAAATTCTGGATATTTGTCTCCTGTGTGATGGATAGTTTGCAAATGTTTGCTCCCATTTTACTTTTGATGTTTTAATAATCTCTCCAGGAGATTCTAATGAATACTAAAATTTGAGAACCACTTAGGTAGAGTAGAGGGGTTCAAACCATACTTTGAGAACATTGCCTTTTTTTTTTTTTTTTTTTTTTTTGAAAGGGATAAGTAGTAAATTAAACATTTTACATTTTGCAGGCCATATTCAATTCCTGACACATTCCTCTTTGTTTCTTTTAAACAACTTTAAAAGCGTATGAATCATTTTTGGCTCACTGGCTATACAGAAATAGGCTGTGGCATGGATTT
>CAUYLG010017472.1:0-20152 GCA_963573385.1 Cacajao melanocephalus
TTTTTTTTTTTTTTTTTTTGGCAGCGTTTTACTCTGTTGCCCAGGCTGGAGCACAGTGGTGTGATCATGGCTCACTGCAGCCTCAACCTCCTGAGCTCAAGCAATTTGCCCACTTCAGCCTCCCGAGTAGCTGGGACTATAGGTGTGCACCACCTGCCCAGCTAATTTTTGTATTTTTAGTAGAGACAGAGTTTCACCATGTGGGCCAGGTTGGTCTTGAACTCCTGACCTCGTGATCCACCTGCCTTGGCCTCCCAAAGTACTGGGATTATAGGCATGAGCCACCGTGACTAGCCAGGCCTCCAATTTTTAAATCAAAGGTTTGATTATTTCCATTTTACAGATAAGGAAACCAAGTCTCAGAGAGGCTGACTTGGTCTAGGATGTCCTTGGCCGACGAGGGACTAGGATGTCTCTGGTCCTGACAGAACCAGGATTCAAGCCCAAGATCATCTGGGGCTGAAGTCTATGCAGTGTTGTCTCCATTGAGAATCAGAATTGCCCAAGGCAAGCAGACACAAAGTACAAAGATCCAGCAAGCCACCGGGGGTCTGATGCCATCACGCACCATCTGTCTGCACTCCCATTCCACATACCTGAGGAGACACTATAACTTGCCTGACCAGTCTGATCTCAGAGGTGGAGTGTGCTGCTCAGCTGTTCAGGTAACTGTTAGGGTGACAGAGCTGTCCCCAGGGTCAAGGACTGTTAGTCTGGTTTATGTATCAGACTCTTGTAAGTTTGTTCAGGAGTCTCATCCTGAAAACTTTCACCTTTTCTTTGAGCCAGGTAAACCAAGATCCTTGGACCCCAGTATCTTCATCAAGATTATGACACCCTGGCCGGGCGCGGTGCCTCACATCTGGTAATCCTAGCACTTTGAGAGGCTGAGGTGGGTGATCACCTGAGGTCAGGAGTTCAAGACCAGCCTGGCCATCATGGTGAAACCCCATCTTAAAAAAAAAGAAAAGAAAAAAAAAGATTGTGACACCCTATGAAGACACTGCCCAGTTGGCTTCTGGCTCCCACAGTGACACTTATTCCAATCCTCAGGGCAATGGACTGAGAACACACTTGGCTCAGGCTGGACGTTTGTGTCTTAAATGTCCTTGGATAAAGGGGGCTGGGAATTAGGGCCTCTGAATCTTTAGGTTTTCTGGAGATTCCCATTATAAGGTATGATCCTGTCTTCAGAGTTTCTTTATCCTATTAGGAGTTTGACTGAGTCCTAATAGGATGCCATGGGCCTATATCTGCTCCACAACCCAGAGTCCCCATAAGTGTAGTTACTGGTCCCTTCCCCATCTCACTCCCCTTCCTCCTCCCCCTCCCCCTCACTCTCCTCCTCCTCTTCCTCCTCCTTCTTCACCTTTTCCCTCTTCTTCCTCTTCTCTTTCTCCTCTTCCTTCTTCTTAAAAAAAGAGCAACAAAATATTTTTCTTAAGCAATCTGGCTTTAAAATGTCAGGAGAAAGAGATGCTAAAGTCCAACTCCCAGCTCTATCCCTTAGTTGTACCAGCTGTGAGATCCTGTTGAGCACCAGGCCTTCGTATCGTCATTCAGAAGGTGGGAGACTAACAGCCCCTTGGTCCTAGGCTGTGGTGAGAATGAGAGGCAGGCAGGGAGGAGCTGCACCTGGCACCAAGCTGGCTGTGTGCCAGCCAGGACGCCATCCGCAGGAACCACAGGTGGAGGAGGCGGCAGGTGAATGATGGTGTTGGGGGGAGTTATTTCCCTTTTATTTATTAAGAAGGGGAGGAGGTCTCCCCACGTGGAGAAAGAAAGTGGGGAAACGGTCCCAGAGCCTGTGCATCCCAGGGGACCCTTGTTCTCCAACCTCCCCTCTCCCAGCCCCACCCCCGCTGTGGGCCTATATCTGCTCCACCATCCAGAGCCCCCCAAAGTATAGTTACCTGGCATCCCCATCCCCATGGTTGCCTCACCCCAGTGCTGGTAGCAGGACAAGGGGGCTGCCGAGGCTGGAGTGATGTCAACACTGGAGCAGGAGAGAGACCTCCAGTCCACTGCCACTAACCCTGCCAACGGTAGCTGCCGAGGAGTATGCTGTGCTGGCTGTGGGCTGGGCTCTTGCTTCCCCTGGTCTGCCCACAGCCCAGGTGCTCCCAGCACCCACACAGTCCCTCCCCCCACCCTCCCCTCTCCCCTCCCCCCCCCACCGCCCAGCTGCTGAACCAATGTCTGACAACACTTCAGACCCAAGATGATGGAGCCCATCCCCTGCATCCCAGCGGGGGCTGTTCCTGCATCCTCTCGGAGGCTGTAGTCTACAGAAAAGGCCCTGTAGGAGCCAGAGCTGGTTCTTAGTCCCCACTTATCACAGCAAAGCCTGTGGGACCTTGGGCAAGGCACTGTGCCCTTCCGATTATGCTGTCCCCATCGCCAATGGGACTGTGAGAGCCAGGGGACAGGTCATCCAGGCCCCAAGCCATGGTGGCACAGTGGCCCTGGAGGCCAGTGCTCCTGGTGCTAGGTGTCCCAGATGATGCTGGGCATTTGCGTGGGCTCTCTCTGGCCCTGCAAAGAGTGAAGGCAAGGGCTGGGACCCTACCGGGTGCTGAGTTCTGTGCCCTCCACATGCTCCACCTCATTTAACCTTCACTGAGCCCATGGGTCTGGTGTGAATAAGCGGGCCGGCTCTTCCAGGCCCCATGGTCAGCCAGCCTGGGCTTATATCCCAGCTCCACCGTGGACTAGCTGAGTGACCCGGACAAAATACTGACCTTCTCTATGCCTCAATTTCCCCGTGTATAAAATGAGGCCAACACAGTACCTTTCTTTCTTTCTTTCTTTCTTTCTTTCTTTCTTTCTTTTCTTTCTTTCTTTCTCTTTCTTTCTTTCTTTCTTTTTTTTTTATTGAACGCTTCATGAATTTGCGTGTCATTCTTGCTCAGGGGCCATGCTAATCCTCTCTGTATTGTTCCAATTTTAGTATATGTGCTGCCGAAGCGAGCACCACAGTACCTTTCTTATGGAGTAGTTGTGACAGATTGAGTGAATACATGTAAAGTGGGTAGAACAGTGCCTGGCACAAGTTAAGCCCACAGTAAACTTGGCTGTTATTATTACTAATCCCATTGTATAAGGAAATTGGGGCTCAGAGAAGCTAAGTGGCTTGCCCAGGGACATGCAGCTAGAAAATGGTGGGGCAGGGCTTTCCACTTTCTTTTTTTTTTTGAGACAAAGTCTCGCTCTGTTACCCAGGCAGGACTGCAGTGGCACGATCTTGGCTCACTGCAACCTCTGCCTCCCAGGTTCAAGCGATTCTCCTGCCTCAGCCTCCTAAGTAGCTGAAATTACAGGCACCTGCCACCACGCCCAGCTAATTTTTTGTATTTTTAGTAGAGACGGGGTTTCACTATGTTGACGAGGCTGATGTCAAACTCCTGACCTCATGATCTGCCTGCCTCGGCCTCCCAAAACACTGGGATTACAGGCGTGAGCCACTGCGCCCAGCTAGCGACGGGGTTTTGCCATGATGCCAGGCTGGTCTCCAACTCCTGGCCTCAAGCGATCCGCCTGTCTGGGCCTCCCAAAGTACTGGGATCACAGGCTTGATGTTCCTTCCCACCACCCAGTACTGGCTTCCTTAAAAAAAGTTCTGGGATGAGCAGTGTGGTAAATGCTTATGGTCTCAGGAATGGCATTAAAAAATAATAATGTGGCCGGACACAGTGACTCACACATTTAATCCCAGCACTTTGGTAGGCCAAGGCAGGTGAATCACTTGAGTCCAGGAGTTCGAGACCAGCCTGGGCAACATAGCGAAACTCCATCTGTACAAAAAATACAAAAATTAGCCGGGTATGGTGGCAAGTGCCTGTAGTCTCAGCTACCCAGGAGGCTGAGGCAGGAGGATCACTTGAGTCCAGGGAGGTAGCAGACTCAAGTCCACTGCACTCTAACCTGAGCGACAGGCTGAGTGAGATCCTATCTCAAAATAATAAGTGGCCAGGTGCAGTGGCTCATGCCTGTAATCCCAGCAATTTGGGAGGCCAAGGCGGGTGGACTACTTGAGGTCGGGAGTTTGAGACCAGGCTGGCCAACATGGTAAAACCCCATCTCTAATAAAAAATATGAAAACTTAGCCAGGTGTGATGGTGTGTGCCTGTAATCCCAGTTACTCTGGAGGCTAAGGTGAAAGAATCACTTGAACCCGGGAGGCAGAGGTTGCAGTGAGCTGAGATCATGCCACTACACCCCAGCCCAGGCGACAGAACAAGATATAGTCTCAAAAGAAAAAGAAAAAAATGAAAATAATGATAACAGAGTTTGTTTTCTGATTATCAAGGCAGTACAGCAGTCCCCTTGCTCACCTAAGGTTTCGCTTTCTGCAGTTTTAATTACTTTGGTCAACTAAGGTCCAAAAATATTAAGACATTTAAGACAGAGAGAGACAGATCACACTGATGTAACTTTATTACAGTGCATTGTTATAATTGTTCTACTTATTTATTGATGTTAATCCCTTACTGTGCCTGACTTATGAATTCAACGTTATCATAGGTGTGTATTATAGGAAAAACAGAAAAGGGCTGGGCATGGTGGCTCACACCTGTAATCCCAGCACTTTGGTAGGCCGAGGTGGGTGGATCACCTGAGGTTGGGAGTTCGAGACCAGCCTGACCAACATACACATACCCCGTCTCTACTAAAAATACAAAATTAGCAGGGCATGGTGGTGCATGCCTGTAATCCCAGCTACTTGAGAGTCTGAGGCAGGAGAATCACTTGAACCCAGGAGGCAGAGGTTGTGGTGAGCTGAGATCGCACTATTGCACTCCAGCCTGAGTGACAGAGCGAGACTCTGTCTTGGAAAAAAAAAGAAAAGAAAAAACAGAGCATATATAGGGTTCAGTAGTGTCAGGTCTCAGGCATCCACTGGAGCTCTTGGAAAGTATCCCCTGAAGACAAGGGAGACACTACTCTATTTGTTCCCTATCAATAACCAAGGAAATGTGGAAAAGCGTAGAGATGAGTAAAAATCTTTTCCCCTTCAGGGAAAACCCTTTCTCTGCTGGATAACTAAAAACCTGATCTCCTAGTTGTGAGAACTATCAGAGGGAGATGGCCTGCACTCACCTTAAGCAAGGCTTGACATTGTCCAGGGGCCCAGCAGGAGATATTGCCAGTGCCCACCCTCCCCAGGGCAAACAGCCCCTTCCACTCCCTCCTGGGGCTTTCTGGCCCCACCTGGGGTCACAGCCTTGAGGACACGCACTGTAAGCTACAGCCTGCAGCTGCTTGGGTCATGTGCTTCAGGGGATGCCAAGCCACAGGGCTCAGCCCTCCTCAGAACCATCTGGGTCACCCCGAAGGCCCTATGTGAGCCATGTGATTCAGCGGATCACATGCCCAGCCGCAGACATTTGACTCCATGCCACATGTCATCACTTCCAGGAAGTCAGCAAAAAACTCAGGGGGACCCTGGTGTGAGGGGCCCAGGGAAGGGCAAAGGAGACCCTCACTCTGAGGTACCGACACCTGTTAAAATAGGATGAAGTGGGAGGATCGGGTTGATTGAGCTCCGGAGTTCAAGGCTACAAGGAGCTATAATCATGTTATTGCACTCCAGCTTGGGCAACAGAGGGAGACCCAGTCTCTTTAAAAAAAGGAAAAAGTTAGTATTAAACACTAATGTCAAGTAACTGTAAGTAATTAAAACTACTATTTTCACTTTAAACATTAAGTAAAATAATATAAAATTAAATTAAAAATTAAGCCTACAAAATTTAAAAAAACCCCTTAACCATGCCAGCACTCTGTAAATTCTCAATAAGACAATTAAAAGTAAACCAAGGCACAATAAAATCAGAAAGTTTTTATTTATTTATTTATTTATTTTTGCTGTTGCTGTTTGAGACAGACTCTTGCACTGTTGCCCAGGCTGGAGGGCCATGGAGCGATCTTGGCTCACGGCAACCTCCGCCTCCCGGGTCCATGCAGTTCTCCTGCCTCAGCCTCCCAAGTAGCTGGGATTACAGGCACATACCACCACACCCAGCTAACTTTTTGTATTTTTAGTAGAGACAAGGTTTCCACTATGTTGGCCAAACTAGTTTCAAACTCCTGACCTCATGATCTACCCGCCTTGGCCTCCCAAAGTGCTGGGATTATAGGCATAAGCCATCATGCCCAGCCTTATTTATTTTTTTTAAAGACAGAGTCTCACCCTGTTGCCCAGACTGGAGTGCAGTGACACGATCTTGGCTCACAGAAACCTCTGCCTCCCAGGCTCAAGCAATTCTCCTGCCTCAGCCTCCCGAGTAGCTGGGAACTGCCGGCTAATTTTTGTATATATATATATTTTTAAGTAAAGACAGGGTTTCACCATGTTGGCCAGGTTGGTCTCCAACTCCTGACCTCAAATGACCCACCTGCCTTGGTCCCGAAGTGCTGGGATTACAGGCGTGAACCACTGCGCCTGGCCCAGAAAGTGTATTTGAGGAAATGATGATTCATGAATCAGGCAGGTCCAAACCAGAAGTGGTTCAGGAGCTCTACTAAGAGAATGCAGCCGGGATGGACACAGAAGTGAAGCCAAGATGAAGGTTGCAGTGAGTGAGATTGCCCCATTGCACTCCAGCCTGGGCAAAAGAGTGAGACTGTCTCAAAAAAAAAAGTAAAGCCAAGCAAATATTTGATGTGGCAGGCCACAGTGCCTCATGCCTGTAATCTCAGCACTTTGTGGGGCTTAGGCAGGAGGGTCACTTGGGCCCAGAAGTTCAAGACCAGCCTCGGCAGTATGGCAAAACCCATCTCTACAAAAAATACACAAAATTAGCTGGGTGTGCTGTTGTGGGCCTGTGGTCTTAGCTACTTGGGAGGCTGAGGTGGGAAGATCCCTTGATCCCAAGAGGTTGAGGCTACAGGGAACCATGGATGTGCCTCCAAAATAAACAAATAGGCCCGACACATTGGCTCATGCCTGTAATCCCAGCACTTTGGGAGGCTGTGGTGGGTGGATCACTTAAGGTCAAGGTTTGGAGATCGGCCTAGACAACATGGTGAAACCCCATCTCTACTAAAAGTCCAAAAATCAACCGGGCATGATGGTGAGCATCTGTAATCCCAGCTACTCGGGAGAACTGCTTGAACCCAGGAGGCTGAGCCAAGATGGCACCACTGTACTCCAGCCTGGACAACAGAGTGATACTACAGAGTGATACTCCATCTAGATAGATAGATAGATAGCTAGATAGCTAGATAGATAGATAGACAGACAGACAGACAGACAGACAGACAGATAGATAGATAGATAGATAGATAGATAGATAGATAGATAAAATAGGGCTTACAGTTCTTCAGAGAGCACCCTAGTCCAATGGCCCCCTTTTACAGGAAGAGAAACTGTCTGTAAAGTTTCTTTTTACAGGAAGAGGCCCAGAGGGATCAAGAAGCTCCTCCAAGGTCATTCAGCAAGAGGCTAGAGCTGGGACAAAACCCACAAGTTTCTGACTCCCTGGGCAAGGCTTTTTCCACTGTTTTGGTCTTTGGCCATGGAGATAATCTGCTTAAAAACTTAACTTGGCATTTCATGTAATTACTGAGGCCTTAGGAGCCTTGCCCAAGGAAAGACAAGCAGGGTTTATTGAGCTTTGTTCTAGGAGTTACAGGAACAAGGCCACATAGCAGGGCTGGGATCTGATGTGTGCCACCCTCCCCTAGGCCAGTAGCAGCTTGTATTTCTAGAAAAGGCTTAATTTTCCAGGTCAGGGCAGGGCCCAGAAGGCACCTTCTGGGGATGGGGCTGGGACCCCATGACTCAGCTGGCTCTACATTATTCTCTGTTTCCTACCCCACCTGGGGTGACTGCCAAATTCTGGCCTCCCTTGGACCTTCAGAGATGGAAGTGCTTTTAGGTTGTAGGTGGGTCTCACAACCTACGGTGGAAAAGTCTAATTTTTTTTTTTTTGAGATGGAGTTTGGCTGTGTTGCCCAGGCTGGAGTGCAGTGGTGCAATCTCACCTTTACTGCAACCTTAGCCTTTCAGGTTCAAGCAATTCTCCTGCCTCAGCCTCCCAAGTAGTTGGGATTACAGATGCACCACCAATCCTGGCTAATTTTTGTATTTTTAGTAGAGATGGGGTTTCATCATGTTGGCCAGGCTGGTCTTGAACTCCTGATTTCAGATGATCCACTCACCTCGGCCTCCCAAAGTGCTGGATTACAAGTGTGAGCCACCATGCCCACTTATGACCATCTAATTTATCATCCTCACCAGGACACTTTTGAGCATGGCCAGGGATAGCTGGTCACCCCAGACACTGCTATCTCTGAGGATCATGATGGGTTAGAGTCAGTGAGCCTGGCAGTTGAGGACCCACTGTGCTTGGGTCCCGCACCTGATGAGAAAGAGGGGCCCAAATCCCAGTCATGCAAAATAGTAGGCCTAGAAGGAGTGACAGCATGCAGCCAGCATGACCCAGGAAAGTAGAACTGAAACCCTCAAAGCAGAAAGGTCTAGATGACTACCCTTACTGTCCCCACAGGGAACAGGCAGCTCTGAAAGGCCAAGGGCTTTGCCCAAGGTTACCCCCGGGAAGATCAGAGACTCAAACCCAGATTCCCAACTCTCAGCAAAATGTGTACTGTGCCACCAGGTCCCTTTCATCTGCAAACCCCCTGCCTATCTGCAAGTGTGCACACAGCCTGGAAGCTTGCCATACTGGATTGTGAAAATTGTTCGTTACCTTGGACTGGTGTGTGGCTTTGTTTGTGTATGGCTTCCCAGCCCTGCAGCCTCTGTGGACAGGGAGGTCAGTCCCCTTTCTAAATAAGCGTGCCAGGCTCCAAAACACAGGGAGAAGGCAAATATTTCCTGAACTAAACCTCCTCTCGGCACTTCCACTACTACCACCTCGGTCCAAGCCACCACCATCTCCCAGCTGGCCTCCGTGGTCTCTAGGTGGTCTCCAGGCTCCTTCTCTTGCCCCCACTCTTCATCCTCCATGTCAGAGCATGGAGCCTGGGTGCAGATCCCACACAACTCGCCCTCAAAGCTATCCACGCCCAAATCCTGGATGCACAGCAATGTCACGTGGCAGCTGTCCTGCTGTCTGGCTTCCCTGTGTCCCCTTTCCTGGTGTCCTGCCACCTCACACAAGAAAGACACAACTCCTGCCAGGCACGGAGGTTCATGTCTGTAATCCCAGCACTTTGGGAGGCTGAGGCGAGTGGATTATCTGAGGTCGGGAGTTCAAGACCAGCCTGATCAACATGGTGAAACCCTGTTTCTACTAAATACAAAAAATTAGCTGGGTGTGGTGGCACACACCTGTGATCCCAGCTACTTGGGAGGGTGAGGCAGGAGAATTGTTAGAACCTGGGAGGCAGAGGTTGCAGTGAGACAAGATTGTGCCATTGCACTCCAGCCTGGGCAACAAGAGCGAAACGAAATTTCTGCCCCACTGGGCCTGGAGGCACCTGGGGGCAGAGCCCACTCCCAGCACGCTATGAGGGCAGGAACCACCGCTGCACTCTTTTGGCCCAGATAAGGCTCAGAAGTGAGAAGGTTGTCATGGGGATGCATGCTTATTTGAATTTCAAACATGAAGCCAGGGTTTTCTGAGAGAAAGAAAGTCTTGTCTTGCTTGACTGTGTTGATGGGGCGTGATGTGGCAGGCATTATTCTTAACCAAAGGGACTAAATCTGTAGCCCCAGTTTTGCATGGAAAAAAATATTTAAAGATGATATACACTCTACAGCAAGCCACTAAATGCATCATTTGCGAGTTTGGGCTAATGATAAAAAATTTCAAAGGGGCTGGGTGCGGCAGCTCACTCCTATAATCCCAGCACTTTGGGAGGCAAGTGGATCACCTGAGGTCAGGAATTCAAGACCAGCCTGGACAACATGGTGAAACTCCTGTCTCTACTAAAACTACAAAAATTAGCCAGGTGTGGTGACAGGCACCTGTAGTCCCAGCTACCCGGGAGGCTGAGGCAGGAGAATCGCTTGAACTTTGAAGGTGGAGGTTGCAATGAGCCGAGATTGCACCATTGCACTCCAGCCTGGGTGACAGAGTGAGACTCCATCTTAGTATATACCAGGCACCCTGGAAGCATTCTCCAGAAACAGAGGTGCAGTGGGAGGATTTGGATCCAGTTTGGACTGCAGATAAATGTTGTCTGTGGGGCTGGGCACGGTGGCTCACACCTGCAATCCCAGAGCTTTCAGAGGCCAAAGCGGGAGGACTGCTTGAGCCCAGGAGTTAGAGACCAGCCTAGGCAACATAGTGAGACCCCTGTCTCTAATTTTTAAAAAAAGGTTTTTTGTGAAATCACTGAGCAAGTGAATAACGGAGTGAAGGAATGTGGACTCATGACCTGGAACACCTGTACCCTTATCCCACTCCAAAACCTCCCTGTCCATCCTCACAATCCAGTGCCAGTATCTCTCTCTTTTTCTGGAAGCTTCCTCAGTTTCCTGGGTATGGGTCCCCTATGATGCATGGAGTGCCCTCAGTGGGGCTCCCAATAGCATGGCATCACCAGCGCCTGCCGCCTCCCCAGTCACCCCTGGCTCCCAGGTTCCTACTGCACAGTGGATCCTCTAGAAATGCTTCACAGACATTGATGTGGTGAGGGAGGAGGGTCAGGGCAGCCGTCTCACCACGCGTTACCCCCACCCCCACCTCTCATTCAACGAACACTTCGAGCACCTGGTACTGAGCACCTCAGAGCCAGGCACTGAGCTCCAAATCCCAGGCTCTGTAACGTGCAAGCAATCTTTACCCTTTATTTTAATTTAATTTAATTTTATTTTTTTGAGATGGAGACTTGCTCTGTTGCCCGGGCTGGAGTGCAGTGGCATGATCTTGGCTCACTGCAACCTCCACCTCCTGGGTTTAAGCAATTCTCTTGCCTCAGCTTCCTGAGTAGCTGGGACTACAGGCACATGCCGCCACGCCTGGCTAATTTTTTTTCTATTTTTTGAGTAGAGACAGAGTTTCACCATGTTGCCCAGGCTAGTCAAGAACTCCTGAGCTCAGGCAATCCACCCGCCTCGGCCTCCCAAAGTGCTGGGAGTACAGGCGTGAGCCACTGCGTCTGGCTGCACCCTTCATATTTTAATATTTTAACCCGTGTATTTATATACCTTGTCAGGTAAGATGTATTCTTTTCTAATGATTCTTAAAAAAATATTCATTGAGAAAGATTAGAAAACACAGAAAAATACAAGGAAGAAAAATACAATTCTCTCATAATCCTGTATAATCCTGTGCCTCTGCCCACAGTCAGCTCCAAGCAACGACACAGACACCTCCTTCTCCCATCCCCAGATGAGCAGCCTTGCCTCTGGCTTTGACACTAGCTGGAACAGGGTCCTTTGGAGGACGGTGCTCTGAAGAAAAAGAGGTGAAGTGTTTGGATCCAATCTAGGCCAAAGGTAAGCGTTATCAGTCCCTGAAAGGCCTCAGGGTTTGGCTGACTGACAGGCTGTCAGGACTCGCCTGGGTGAAGTTCTGGAAGGGGACCTGGAGCGGGGGGTGCTGAGGCCCAGGCAGAAGCCAAACCTTGCCCAGGGCCTGGCTTTACTCTGCAACAACCCTCACTGTTCTCTCACAATCTCTAGGCCACTTTATCTGGGTTTAAGGACACGACACTCCGTGGGAGACAAGCTAGTTCTTCTCCGTGTGCAGGGGTCCACCGTGGGCGGACGCAGACGCAGCCACTTCCTCAGCCACTCTAGCTGAGGGCCCGCCACTGCACACTGTGAACTTGGTGCTGGGTATGGAGAGGAGGGTACGACACAGCTCCTGCCCTCAGAGTTCCTTAAGGAGGCCACCGAAGTCCCACTAGACCAAGTGGTGACTTTCCTACACATTCTCCCTGCTGTCTCTGGGGACTGCTTACATGCCAGCAATTACCAACATCTTCACATGGCTCCGCAGCCACCGCACATGGCTGCACCTGGGCCATCTCCTCTGATGTAAAGGCCATGCAGCCAAAATCTGCAATTCTCCCCCTAGCTTTTAAAATTGTGGTAAAATATGTATAGCATCCCAGCACTCAGTAGTTTGAGACCAGCCTGGCCAACATGGTAAAACCCCGTCTCTACTAATAATACAAAAATTAGCTGGGTGTGATGGTGGTGGGTGCCTGTAATCCCGGCTACTCGGGAGGCTGAGGCAGGACAATCTTGAACCCGGGAGGCAGAGGTTGCAGTGAGGCGAGATCACACTACTGCACTCCAGCCTGGGTGTCAGAGCGAGACTCTGTCTCAAAAAAAAAAAAAGGACCACCTTGGCTGTTTTGAAGTGCACCGTTCACTGGTATGAAATACACGTTGTGCTGTGCAGCCATCACCCTGCCCATCTCCAGCAACTCTCCTCATCTTGCATAACAGCTCTGTACCCATTAAACAATAACGTCCCATCCCCACCCTCCTTATCCTCAGCCCCTGGTAAACACTTTTTCTTTTCCTTTTTTGAGACAGGGTCTCACCCAGTCTGGAGTGCAGTGACACAATCATAGCTAACTGCAGCCTCAACCTCCTGGGCTCAAGAGATCCTCCTGCCTCAGCCTCCCAAGTAGCTGAGACTATAGGCACACAGCACACACCTGGCTATTTTCGTTCTTTCCTTCTTCTTTTTTTTAATTACTGGCTCAGGTGTGAGTAGTGATCATTTTTAAATTTTCTATAGAGACGGGGTCTCACTATGTTGCCCAGGCTGGTCTCAAACTCCTGGCCTCAAGCAATCCTCCTGCCTCAGCCTCCCAAAGTGTGGAGATTACAGGTGTGAGCTACCATGTCTGGTCTTCCTTTTTTTTCAAATAAAATTTCTTTAAAAATTTATTTTTTTTATTTTTTATTTTATTTTTTTTGTAAAATCAGAGTCCCAGCCGGGCAAAGTGGCTCATACTTATAATCCCAACACTTTGGGAGGCCACGGTGGGTGGATCACCTAAGGTCAAGAGTTTAAGATCAGCCTGGCCAACATGGTGAAACTCCGTCTCTACTAAAAATACAAAAATTAGCTGGGTGTGGTGGCGCATGCCTGTAATCCCAGCTACTTGGGAGGCTGAAGCAGGAGAATCACTTGAACCCAGGAGGCGGAGGTTGCCATGAGCCAAGATCACATCACTACCCTCCAGCCTGGACAACAAGAGCAAAACTCTGTCTCAAAAAAAAAAGACTGAGTCTCTTTTGGGTTCCTAATGCCTATGGGATCAATGCCAAACTCATCTCCCTGGCAGTCAATGCTCTATTTTCCGTCTCCCCTCCACCTTTTCACCTCTCCAGTATGCTCCCTCCACATTCTGCGTCTGTGCCAGCAACCTGCAATGCCCACCTGTCCCATGGATCTCCCTGCCCACGCCTCCACTCCAGCCAGTGCTGGCCCACGTGTACACGCCATGCTGTGTACCGTCTGGGCTTTGCTCATGCCGATTGCCTCGCCGGAGTGCCTCTCCTCCCCTCTGCTCGTCTGGTTCCTGCTCACTCAGCAAGGCCAGCGCATGCCCCCTGCATCCTGGAGGTCTCCTCTCATCATCCCAGCCCCACTGGGCTCCGGCAAGATTCCTGAGGTCTGTATCTTTCAGAGAGCTACGCTCCACACTGCCTGCTCCTCCTGGCTCTCTTTACGCCTTTCACCCATCCCCTCCATGTGTTTACTGGGCACCTAGACTATACTGAGCACTATTTGGGATAAAATAGATCGAAGGTTTAATGCGACAGATACCATCTCTGCCGTCCAGAGGTTACAGTCTGTGGCCAGGGATGGGGGGACCTACAATAGAAGGGGCAAATACCACAGGGTATGTGGTCAGATTTAAAGGGAGGGGCTGCCTCAGAAGCCACCCTGTCCAGAATTGGGCAGCACTATAAGGCTTCTGGGAGCAGGCGGATCTGAGCTGGGACCCAAGCATAGGCAAGAGTCAGCCTGGCAGAGGGGCAGGACACAGAGTTTGTCTTCCGGGCAGAGTCCCAGGAGCACAGGTGTCTGGCAGAGGGAGGGCTGGGCTGGGCATGAGGTGGAAGTGAGCTGGACTATACAGAGCTCTGCAGGGCTGGATCAGGGGCCAGGGGAAGCCACGACTGTCCTGCAATGCCTCCCTCAGCGTGCAATGGTAACGGGCAGAAGCCGGCTCCCAGGCACATCTCAAGGGCACCAGCCCATGCGCCCAGCAGGAGGCCTCCAAGAACCCTAGTTAAACGTGTGACTAAACAAATTATTTCATAATAAATGTAAGCATGAACTGATGTATGTGAAGGAAACCAGAGTATTCCACCCCTAAAATATGCCTCCTTGATTTTTTTTTTTTTTTTAAGACAGAGTCTCACTGTGTTGCCTAGGCTGGAGTACAGTGACGCGATCTCGGCTCACTGCAACCTCCGCCTCTCGGGTTCAAGTGATTCTCTTGCCTCAGTCTCCTGAGTAGCTGGGATTACAGGCCCACTACTATGCCTGGCTAATTTTTTACTTTTAGTAGAGATAGGGTTTCACCATGTTAGTCAGGCTGGTCTCGAACTCCTGCCCTCAGGTGACCTGCCCGCCTTGGCCTCCCAAAGTGCTAGAATTACAGGTGTGAGACAGGTGTGAGACACTGCACCCAGCCTTTTTTTTTTTTTTTTTTTTTTTTTTTTTACAGGTTTCCAACTGTAACCCAGCACCCAGGCTGGAGTACAGTGGCACAATCTCGGCTCGCTCACTACAGCTTCGACCTCCAGGGCTCAATCTATTCTGCCCCCTCAGCTTCCCAAGTGGCTGGGACTACAGGTGTGAGCCCCCATGCCCAGCTAACTGTAAGATTTTTTGTAGAGACAGGGTCTTGCTGTGTTGCTTAGGCTGGGCTCAAACTCCAGGCCTCAAGTGAACCCCCTGCCTCAGCCTCCCCAAACGCTGGGATTACAAGTGTGAGCCACTGTGCCCAGCCTTCAAAAGATATTTTTGAACTGAGATTTCTCCCACATGAAAGGCATAGCATGTGTTAAAAATGCTTGGCCAGGTGCAGTGGCTCATGCCTGTAATCCCAGCATTTTGGGAGGCCAAGGCGGGCGGATCACAAGGTCAAGAGATCGAGACCATCCTGGTCAACATGGTGAAACCCCGTCTCTACTGAAAACACAAAAATTAGCTGGGCATGGTGGTTCACACCTGTAGTCCCAGCTACTCAAGAGGCTGAGGCAGAAGAATCGCTTGAACCCAGGAGGTGGAGGTTGCAGTGAGCCAAAATCGCACCACTGCACTCCAGCCTGGTAGCAGAGCAAGACTCTGTCTCAAAAAATAGACAAATAAATAAATAAAAATGCTTGTTTTTCTTGTTAATCTGTCTTTTGTTTGAGGAGAGCGCCTCAACTAAGAACTTTCGAGGGTTGGAAGAAAGATGTATTTTCTCCCCTTCCCATCTATGTGGGAGTGGGTGAAACCAGGGTTTCTAGTGCTATTTCCCTGAGTCTTTTTTTTGAGATGGAGTCTCACTCTGTCGCCTAGGTGCAACCTCGTCTCACTGCAACCTTCGCCTCCTGGGTTTAAGCGATTCTCCAGCCTCAGCCTCCTGAGTAGCTGGGATTACATGCGCCCACTACCACGCCCAGCTAATTTTTGTTTCTGTTTTTTGAGACAGAGTCTCACTCTGTCGCCCAGGCTGGAGTGCAGTGGTGCAATCTCAGCTCACTGCAACCTCTGCCTCCCAGGTTCAAGCAATTCTCTGCCTCAGCCTCCCAAGTAGCTGGGATTACACGTGCCTGCCTCCACGTCCAGCTACTTTTTGTATTTTTAGAAAAGACAGGGTTTCACCACCTCGGCCAGGCTGGTCTTGAACTCCTGAACTCGTGATTCACCCACCTTGGCCTCCCAAAGTGCTGAGATTACAGGCATGGGCCACTGCGCCTGGCCACACCCAGCTAATTTTTGTATTTTTAGTAGAGATGTGGTTTTGTCTTGTTGGCCAGGCTGGTCTTGAACTCCCGACCTGAGGTGATTCACCCACCTCAGCCTCCTAAAGTGTTGGGATTTCAGGCATGAGCCACCACGCCCGGTCTCCCTAAGTCTTCAGTAAGAATCTTGTCTGGCCTCTGGGCAGGCCAAGGAAGAGGAAGTTTACTTGCAGCTTCCCTACCCTGATTTTCAAGGAAGGGAAAACTGAACAAACCGTGAGCTAACAGACCCTGCTGTCTTTCTCTTGGGAGAAGGCTGGCCTTGGGGAGACGTTCCAGGAAAGGACACCTTTCCATTCCATGGTGCCAGGAAGGAAACCAGGCCCTCCTTACAAAGCAAGGGAACATTTCTGGCCAAATCTCTGGAGGAAAACTTGTAGGAAAAGGTTTGGTACAATCCTGGAGAAGAAAGAGAACAGTACTATCCAACCCCACCTGACCTCTGGAAGGCAAAGTCAGGCACATTATCTTTCAAGCCACATAGGAAGGAAGGAAAGAGCTAGAGGAAGGACATGGAGAAGGCCCAGCGACGTAAAGTGATTTTCCCAAAGCTACACAGCCAGTCACAGACCCAGCCATGATTTGAATCCACAGGACCCTGTCTGTCCATTAAACCATGGGGAAAGATGACAGAAGTGGGGAAAACTGAGTCTGTTTGCAGGAAGAAGATTTAGAAAAGCAACTAGACTTATTAGAAAATGAAAGAAAAATTATCTTTCAAGGGGCACCATGGCTCCACCTGTGCAGAAAGCAATCTGGCAATGAGGAGTCAGGGACTTAAATGTGTTCTTTTCCTTTAGCCCAGTAATTTAACTGCTGGGAATGGGTCCTAAGGCCTATAGCCAGGAAAGCATTTATACAGAGATGCTGATCAGGGCATTAGTCTGATGGCAAAAGACTGGAGATAAGCCAAATGTCTGACAATAAGAAAGCTGCTAAGAAAATCGAGACAGTCATAACATGTTATACAGCCAATCAGAGGGGTATTTGTAAGGGCTTTTTCATGATGGAGAAAAATACTTACATCAAAATGTCACGTGTAGAAAAACAGGATGTGAAATTATTTATGCCGAATAACAACAGCTATTTAAAAAAGGCATAGGAGAAAGATCAGAAGCAAATGGGCCAAAATGGTACTGCAGTGGCTTTTGTGGGATGGAACTGGGAAGAGCTTGGGTTTTTTATTCTTCTTGTTGGCATTTTCATTAATAAATATGTATTACTTATATTTTTTTTCTTTAAAAATAAAAACTATTTTATACTTTTTTTCCGATTATAAAATCGTTAATCAGTACAGCCGGGCATGGTGTCACTTTGGGAGGCTGAGGTGGGAGGATCACTTGAGGTCAGGGGTTCAGGACCAGCCTGACCAATATGGTGAAACCTCATCTCTATTAAAAAATACAAAAATTAGCCAGGTGTGGGGGCACGCGCCTGTAGTCCCAGCTACTGAGGAGGCTGAGGCATGAGAATCACTTGAACTTGGGAGGAAGAGGCTGCAGTGAGCTGAGATCATGCCACTGCACTCTAGCCTGGGCGATAGAGCAAGACCGACCCTGTCTCAAAAATCAAAACAGCTGGGCATAGTGGCTCATGCCTGTAATCCCAGCACTTTGGGAGGATGAGGCAGGTGTTCAAAACCAGCCTGGCCAACATGGTGAAACCCCATCTCCACTAAAAATACAAAAATTAGCTGGGCATGGTTGCGCGTGCCTGTAATCCCAGCTACTCGGGAGGCTGAGGCAGAAGAATCACTTGAACAGGGGAGTCGGAGGTTGCAGTGAGCCAAGATCATGCTGGCAACTGCACTCCAGCCTGGCAACAGAGCGACTCCATCTCAAAAAAAAGAAAAGAAAAAAGAGAAACGGTACATTCTACTGGTAAAAACAATAAAAATAAAGACCCCCCTGAGTCTTCAGTAAGAATCTTGTATATAGATGTGTATTAGAGTAAAAAGTGAAAGAACCCCTACAATTCCATTGCCCAGAGATAACCAATGTTAATAGTTAATATCTTCTTACTCATGCACACACGTATAAATACACAGGCAGTGAGATAAGTGGTCACATTCCTGTACCTATATACACATATACACATGGACACCCACACAAACACGTACACAGTCTGAAAGGAAAATAGAATCTCGGGACCCCAAACCCACTATGCCAAAGGGAAAAGTTAAGCTTGGAAATTGAGTCACACCAAAAACTGCCTTTTCTTTTCTTTTCTTTTCTTTTCTTTTTTTCTTCGAGACAAGAGTCTCACTCTGTCACCCAGGCTGGAGTGTAGCGGTGTGATCTAAGCTCACTGCAACCTCTGCCTCCTGGGTTCAAGTGATTCTCCTGCCTCAGCCTCCCGAGTAGCTGGGATTACAGGCGCCTGCCACCACATCCGGCTAATTTTTGTATTTTTAGTAGAGACGAGTTTTCACCATGTTGGCCAGGCTGGTTTCAAACTCCTGACCTCAGGTGATCCACCTTTTTCAACCTCCTAAAGTGCTGGGAGCCACCATGCCTGGCCAAACTGCCTTTCCTTTTGTTCCTAAGCAGATAGCTATAAAATAGAAGGCCGAATTTCCCCTAGTGGCCTCCCTCACCTTGACCATGTATATTAACACCTTATCTTCACAGGTATGAGATAAAGACACCCAAAGACAAACTCAGATTTACTGAGCAGGAGAGGGAGGTGTAATTGCCTGTGCCTCCACCCCTCCTTTCATAGGTAACACGTGGATTTGGTGAGCTCTAATCAAAGCCTGGCAGAAATGCGCCCCCTTATCTCACTGCCTCCCCTCCTTTGTTTTCCTTCCCCACTTCCCCTCCTGCCTGCTCTTTTCCCTTCTAATACTGAAGCCCTCAAAATCTTCTCTGAAAAAATTGTGGGGCCACAGATCCCACTGCAGCTTATGCCTCTTTTTTTGGGCATGTCCTCAGCCTTGTCAAAATAAACCTCCAAATTGATGGAGACTTGCCTCAGACACTTTTCTGGGTTACAACACGAAAACATACATATACACATAACTACTATATATACACATACATATCTATACATGCACTTATGCACATATACAACACCTGTGTGTATATACACATACACACATGGATATGCATGCATGTACAAATACATATGCACTCACACATATATAATATATACATGTGAGTATATATATATATATATATATATATATATATATAGGAACTTATTTTTTTTTTGAGAAGCGATCAGAACTTATTTTTTCATGTAACATAATATAACCATTTCTCCACATCAATTCACATAGATCAATCAGCCTCATCCCCTTTATATTTAAGATTTTTCTTGGCTGGGCATGGTGGCTCACGCCTGTAATCCAAGCACTTTGGAGGCCAAGGCGGGCGGATCACCCGAGGTCAGGAGTTCAAGACCAGCCTGACCAACATAGTGAAACCCTGTCTCTTTATTTAAAAAAATTTTTTTTAGAGGTGAGGTTTCACTATGCTGGCCAGGCTGGTCTCAAACTCCTGACCTCAAGTAACCCTCCTACCTCAGGCTTCCAAAGTGCTAGAATTACAGGCATGAGCCATTGCACCTGGTCAGCCTCAATCTTTTTTTTTTTTTTTTTTTTTCTCTCAATAAGCTCTCACTCTGCCACCCAGGCTCTGGAGTGCAATGGCATGATTATGGCTTACTGCAACCTTGACCTCCCTGGGCTCCAGTGATCCTCACACCTCAGCTTCCCAAGCAGTTGGGAATATAGGTGTGCACCACAAGGCTGGCTAGTTTTTGTATTTTTTGTAGACACTGGATTTTCCCATGTTGCTCAGGCTGGTCTGGAACTCCTGGGCTCAAGCAATCCAGCTGCCTTGGCCTCTCAAAGCGCTGGGATTACAGGCGTGAGCCACTGTCCCTGGCTGCCTCCTACCAACCACCCAACCCACCAAAAATCATTACCTAAAAACATTAAAAAATTTAATTAACACAATACATAAAAAAAATAAGTTTTTTTACCAAAAAAAAAAAAAAAAAAAAAATTCTGCATTCTACAGTGGAAGTTAAACAGCCATCAAAAGAAATGAGGTTACTATCACACTAGTCTTTAAGCTAAAAAAAACAGAAAGGAAGAAAGGAAAGAGAGAAAGAAAAGAGAGAAAGGAAGGAAGGAAAGAAGGAAGGGAGGGAGGGAGGGAGGGAGGAGGCAGCCAGGGACAGTGGCTCACGCCTGTAATCCCAGCGCTTTGAGAGGCCAAGGCAGCTGGATTGCTTGAGCCC
>CAUYLG010017473.1:0-28468 GCA_963573385.1 Cacajao melanocephalus
TTACCTGGAATTGAGTATTATCCTGCCTTACTAGGTTAGGAAAGTTTTCCTGAATAATATCCTGAAGAATATTTTCCAGCTTGGATTCATTCTCTTCATGACATTCAGGTACACCTATCAAACGTAAATTAGGTCTTTTCACATCGTCCCATATTTCTTGGAGACTTTGCTCATTCCTTTTTACTCTTTTTTCTCTAATCTTGTCTTCTCTTTTCATTTCATCAAATTGGTCTTCAACCTCTGATATCCTTTCTTCTACTTGATCAATTCGACTGTTGAAACCTGTGCATACTTCACGGAGTTCTTGTGTTTTTCAGTTCCATCCATTCACTTATATTCCTCTCTAAATTGTCTATTCTCATTAGCATTTCGTCAAGCCTTTTTTCAAGGTTCTTAGTTTTTTTACATTGGGTTAGAACATGTTCTTTTAGCTCACAGAAATTTCTTATTATCCACTTTCTGAAGCTTAATTCTGTTATTGGAACACACTCATTCTCCATCAGGCCTTGTTCCCTTGTTGATGAGGAACTGTGATCCCCTGTAGAAGGAGAGACATTCTGATTTTGGGTATTTTCAGCCTTTATATGCTGGTTTCTTTCCATCTTTGTGGATTTATCCACCTGTCGTCTTTGTAATTGCTGACTTTAGAATTGGGCCTCTGAGTGGACATCCGACTTGTTGATTCCCAGTGCTGGAATCTGAACAACCCACTGCGCCGGCTAAAACAGTGGTGTTGAGATTCGTGGTGCTTTTCTGCCCGGGAATCTCTGGTCTGGCTTCCCTCTTCAGTTCTGCCTTCCCGGAGCTCCAAACGTCAACCAAAAAGGGACCCAGTTCCGTTTACTCTGCACCAAGAACTGCTGCGCCAGAGCGCTGGCAAAACTGCCACTCCAGCCACAAGAGTCGCGCTGGCGACCCGTGGGGCTCCTCTGCTGGGAATCTCCTGGTCCATGAGCAACAAAAATTCGTCTGAAAGTGTGACGTCCACTCGTTCTCTGCGCTTTCACTGGGAGCTACAATCCTGAGCAGCTAGTTATCGGCCATCTTGGATCTCTCTCCCCCTTTGTTGCATTTTCAACTAAAGGGTTCAAAACTCATTGAAACTCAGTGTAGATGATTTTACAAAAGGCTAGAAAATTGTATTCTATGTTTTTTAAATTCATGGATATAAATTTTTAATAGATAATATGCTCACTTAATTTTGGCAGCAAAGTCATATTTCCATCACCAAATACTTGTTTTCAAAATACACTCTCCACAGCTCAAAATTCTTTCAGGATGTAGCTTTTTAAAAAAAAAATTTCAAAATGTCTTCACCTTTACCTTGATTCAGAAAAGTAAGGTGTTTATTATTTTTTAGGGAACATAAACACATTTGAAATATGTATTTTTGTAAAATCATACATGTAACTTGTCTTATTCTGTCTGGGCTGCTTTAACAAAATGCTGTAGAGTCAGTGGCTTATAAGCAATAGAAATTTTACTATGCAGAGGTCCAGAAGCTGGGAAGTCCCAGATAAAGGAACCAACATATTAAGTGTCTAGTGAGGGCCCAGTTTCTCACAGTCAGTCAGCTTCTCGCCCTGACCTCACATGGCAGCAGACATTTTTTTTTATAAGGGCAATCCCCATTACCTAATCACCTCCCAAAAGCCTCAGATCCAAATATTGTCACCTTGGATGTGAAGATTTCAACATATGAATTTTGCCATGGAATGTATACATTCAGACAATAGCATAACATATCTTTAAATCTGATGGCTCTTTTAAGTACTTTGCCATCAGATAACATAGAATAAAAAATGTCATACCCCATCTCATTCCACAGTACTGAAAGAGGCTCTGTTTGAGATTATATAAACCTACAGACAAATGCATGAAAGCTGAAATACATAGCAATAAATGAAAAGTCAGTGAAAGCATCAGCAAACTTTGTTGCCTCTCCTCATTACAGAACTACCATTTTCCTCTGGTCAGCTGAATACTGTGGCCATGTCAGGAAAGTCTGACAAATGAACTATAATGTTAATAACTAAAGTGTGATTTTTCTTTGGATAAAATTGTACCTAAACACTTATCTAAACTTTAGAGATATTTAATAATTATATTGCCCATGTTTCTACCTTGCAAATGACTGCAGTACATCCTTCAGGGTGTGCCATCCAGCCTTTGACCCACACTGATATCAAGGCACCGTGTCCAAGACCTCATGGCTCTGTTGCTTCTGTGCCTGTCTTCAGCCTGGGAATGTTTGTTGAGCCTGGGGTTTGGCCACATAGCATCTAGCCTCATTACAGAGAGCTGCTCTGTTTGAGATCCAGCCACCTCTCTGTGGTCATACCAGAAAATAGAATAACTGTTCTCTGGATCCATCAAATATTCTATTAGGGAGTTGTCTGTGTCTGCCAGTCACATTGATATGAACAGGAGGCAGAGAAATACTGGGTAGAAGAGAGTGGTTCCGTGGCAAAGGCCCCACTCTCAAGCCTGGAAGCTCACGGCTGTAAATGGGAACAGGAATTCCTATTTTTGCTCCCCACAGTTGCCTTTTCCAAGATCACTCTGGCCTGCCACACCTCTAGCCTGTACCAAACCACACGTTCTATGAGCAGAAGAGTGGCAGAGCAGCGGGACAGTATGGCAGAGAAGAGAGGAGTTCAGCTTGGGATTGCTGGAGAGGAGGTCAGCTGCAGGATGGCTGAACTCTAGGGAAAGATCATCTTCCCTCTTGATCCGCTCTCCAGCTACCTATCCATACCGCTGTGAACCACCTCCAGCACTCAGTAAAATCCCCACATTTACCATCCTTCAAGTCCATGTGACCTGATTGTTCCTGGATGCTGGATAAGGACCCAGGTACCAAGGGGGTAGGATGTAAAGACTATCGCCCTGACTCTCTGCCGAGCTGGTTTAACACTTAGCTGTCTGTGGATGGCAACTGCCAAGAGAGCATTGATTATAACACACCTCGAGATGCTCCTGTGGGTCCGGAGCCCAAAAGCACTTGCCCTGGCTCCTACACCTGCCCGTCTGTGTGCTCCCCCTTCCGTAAGGGATTTGAACATGCAGCAAATGAGCCACATCCCTGTTGCAAGTCCTGAGAGGGGGTCAGGGAAGTCTCCTATCTCAGCATGAAGTTTTGTATGCAGTTTTTGACAATTTATCCTGAGGTTCTAGATTCCTGACTTCCCACTGACCATGACTTTTTAATGTATTGGGAATGTTGAAGTCTGGATTCAGTGTGTTGGGCTGGAGTGGCAGGAAGTGAGGGGAACAAGCCCATGTGGTAGATTTAAAGAGTTCGAGGAAGGCTCACTTATCTTACACTCATCTCCAATAGAAAGCTTTGGCTTAAAAGTCAGATTTGTCAGTCGGAATACTAGCTCCAATGCTTACTGGATAGGTGACCTTAACAAACTAAATAACTTGCCTGAAACTCAGATTCTTTTTCCCCAAAATAGGAATAAAAGTCTTACCTTTCAGAGCTGGCACAAGAATCCAGGGTAATGTATTTAAAGTACATAGCACACTAACCCAGGTATTCAATAAATAGTGGCTTTTAACTGATTTTCTCCTCCCACTTTTTTTTTTTCTGGTGGGCCTGACCCTTCTGGGCAGAAAGCATTGATCAAATAGCCAGCTGTGTCACTGGCCCAGGCCCCAGGGCAACTCACACAGGCTACCAGAAGGAAGACACTTGCAATTTTAAGACTATTTTTACAGCAGGTAGAAGACATATGACACAATGTGGATGAATTGTCTGCATTTGTTTTGACCAAAGTCAGGGAAAAAAAGAACAGGTGTGCACCACAACCAGAAGGTCTCAATCATGCATGCTCAGATTAGTTCTTTTATACACATTTAAACTACTTTTTAGCAGGGTATTATCCTTTGCTTATAAAAAGAAATCTAATATCCTTTGCGGAACTTCTGAGATTTCTTCCCCAAGGTAGATCACTTCTGGCTTTGTCTGTAATTGCTATTTTCTTGGCTTGCACCCTGTTTTTCTCAGGATACACTAGCATTTGGAGATGATGCTATGACCTGGGCAATTGGAAATGCCATATACACATTGTGTAAACTTTACAACTGTTCTTGATTCATTTACTGCATTCGTGGCTTACCTCAATTTGAAGTCAAATGGTTAAGTCTGACCTTCAGACTCTGGCCAAGTGACAGATGAAAGGAGTTCTCAGACACAGGTGTTTTGCCTATGAGAGCATGGCTAGGGGACTCCAGGGCTTACAGATGCTGGAAAGGGAGTCTGGCCCTGCAGCCCCTGTATGCCTGAGATGCTCATATTTGTTTTAGAACAGAATTAATGACAAAAGTCTCAAGCAAACACCATTTGTGGATAATTAACTTTGCTGACCTTGAAGTAGAGAGCACTCATGTGAACAGGTGTTCAAAGGTTACTTTCTGGGGAAACAGGTAAACAAGTTCCTCTGCATTCCCTTGTTATCTGCTCTTTGCTATTAGCTCAAGGTAAGAGGATTAGGCTGCCTTCAGCCATAACCCTTTCCCAAAGCTTTTGCAAAATCTCTGGCCTTCCAAGAAAGTTTGTGTCTTTCCTATAATTTTTCCCACCACACTGATCAATCTTCTAGAGTCAAAAGAGTGTTTAACACCTCCACAGTTCTTTTATTTTGAGATGGAGTCTCACCCTGTTGCCCAAACTGGAGTATAATGGCGTAATCTTGGCTCACTGCAACCTCCGCCTCTTAGGTTCAAATGATTCTCCTGTATTAGCCTCCTGAGTAGCTGGGATTGTAGGTGCCCACCACCATGCCCAGCTATTTTCTGTGTTTTTAGTAGAGACAGGGTTTCACCATGTTGGCCAGGCTGGTCTTGAACTCCAGACCTTGCGATCTGCCCACATTGGCCTCCCAAAGTGCTGGGATTACAGGCATGAGCCACTGTGCACAGCCTACACCTCCACAGTTCTAAGACCTTCCCCATGGTCCTAGTGCCTTGTACATTGGTGCTTTAATTCACTGACTTCACACATCTAATCCTACTATTCAAGCTTGAAGCAAATTTCCCTTCTGCATCCAATTTGGATTGCAAATTCTTTTTGCAAAAATGTTGACTCAACTCTCACTATTATTTATTGTTGGTGATATCTTGACATTCTAGTTTGCTTCCTAAAGCTCTGACTATGGGTTAGCAGATCAGAGCATGGGAATTTATTTGGGGAGAAAGGAGGAGAAATAATTTGAGAATCTGTGCCATTTCCTAGAGAAAACTGGCCTAAATGAGATGTGCATTAGTGGTGTAGGAGCTGTGGGGGTGGTTTTGGGGAGACAAAGGGACTTGAAGTCACTTTATTCCACTTGGGGGAACTTGAGAAGCAAGAGGGCTCACAAAGAGAATCTTAGAGGGAGGTAAAATCAGTCTCAGTCTAGTTTAATTTTTTTGCTTAGATCTTGATCCAGGTAAGTTTCTTCAATCCTGGGAATAATTTCATTTCTGATACTTTAACACCAAGGCTCACAGTCCTGTCACTTCACTAGGGACAAAATGCACCTCTCCTCCACTTTTTTCTTAATAGGGGAGTCTGGTAGATCTTATCAAGAGACTTTCTGCAGGGGTCTTGTGTAAGTCTAGTTAGATCTTTGCTGGTTTTTATTTTTATCAATGTTATACACTTCTCAAGAGTCCCTCCTGCCCTTTCATGCTGAGCCATTTGCTCTCACATGGACAGAGGCAATCACTGCCAACCATTGATAGAGAACTAAGTGACACACATATACTTCAAAATTTAGATTGTCTATTAAATCCTTCATATGGAAGCTGAGGATGTCACTTGCTTTCAGCCTATTTCTATGCATTACCCCATAATTTTGGCCCCTGAATCTCTTTACTGTGTTTTTTATTATAATTTTATTTCAGCCAATATTGTTTGACATTATTACAATACTATAAATGCTATTTACCACTGATCCATAGAGTATACTATGGTTGTTATTACTTTTTTACACAATTTTTTCCCTAAAATCAATAATTGTCCTTTATGGATATTGTTCACCTAGATTTCTGAAAACATCACTGAATAAACCTCAAATTATCCCTTTTGTGTAAGTTTCCTTTTTGTATGTCCAAATATGTTAGTGTATGTATAAGTGCCTCCATGTCACACACATGATCCATGAGATTAGCCAGTGAATGAAGAAAGCTATCTTGAATGCTAGGATAAAAGCACTCTGGATATTTCCTAGAATTTTCTTCTTAAAATCAAGTAGCAATATTAAGACAATGTACCAGGAAATTTAAATTAAGCAGATGTTTTCATCCAAACTGGGAGACTGATATGTGCTATACAATTGAAGCAGTATCTATTATACATTGATCGTTAAATCAAAATGACAGTAGTGGTTTGAGCCCTCATCATGGAGTGATGTCAATTCCTACAACTTATTACTGAAGTGTTGAAAACTGTCAGAAACCAATAATCCAGGAGATATTATGTAGTATGAGAGAGTGCCTAAATTTTATTTATCTTGAGTAATTTATAGGAGACAGTATTTTGGTCACTAGTCTGTTGATTGAGGGAGGAAAAGGTAGAAAGAGAGGGTGAAGACAAAATGCCAAAATTTTACTGAGAAGACAGAGCCATAGGGTATAGTTATGCAGGCAAAAATTCATCTGCTTCCCTTTTTAGAGCTACGATTTTTATTAAACTTTTGGGCACAATTATTTACAGAAAAGAAAATGTAACTTCTGCCAACAAACTTGACTTCTTAGGAATCTACAAACAATTCATTAGACTTGAATTCATTACAGTCAAACTTACAATGTGTGGCAGCTATGAAGGTAATTTTCTGTTCAGAATGAAATAAATAGAAGAGGTCAAACAACTTGTCTCAGAAAACAATGATTATGGGTTCTCCAGTGAATTTGTTTCCACCTTTATCTGCCGGCAAAGAGCTTGGTGAATAATAATACAGGTCTTGTTGAAGACCCATGCAGGTGATGATTGACATCTTTTTGTCAGCAATTGGAGCTGTTCTTCTCACTTTTCCTGACCTGCATTGTCAGTTTTCAGGTTGTGCTTCCTTTGTATTTTCACTTTACACTGCTGGTTACTTTTATAGGAAGTGTGTGTATGTGTGTGTGTATACCAGATTTAGGGAAGATTCAGTCTAGAAGGGCTATCCTGGGTCACAGTGGATTCCAGCCAGTTTTCTAAAGTGTAGTGAGTGAATTCTTAAGTAACTTCCCTTCTTCCTGTAAAAGAAACAGTGCAGGTCAGATGTACGCCCAAGGAGAGCCATTTTAGCACTCTTAGGGCAGAATTCTCTGATCCTTCCTATGTCTTGCCAACCATAGAGACATGACACAAACTCATCCCCTGAAAGGAGGCCCAAGGATGTGGCTTTCAGCTCCTTTAGGTGATGGCCCTGAGCTCTGAGCAGGCAATCTCTAATTCTCATAGCGGCCCTTCGTTTCTCGACTGTCCTTTCCCTTAGTCCTCTCCACTTAGAATTCTTGCTTTACTTATAGCTCATTTTCTTTGGTGTGGAAAGAAAAGCTTTATGAATGGGTTATCCACATGGTGCCTCAGAGAAAAACTGGGCAAGATATCCTTAAGATACTCTTCTTTTCCTTTTTTCATCCCAATTATAACAATTTAATCTTAAATCTGGGATGTAATCTTTTCAGTCTCTGTGGCAGAGACCACTTACTGTCCCCTAAGTTCCATTCTTCCCTCTTTCTGTAGAAACACAACCCATATTTTTAGTTATACACATGCCTGCCCAGGGAAAGATGACCTTATGAGCCTCACTTGTACCTAGATATGGTGACATAACTAAGTTTGGGCCAAAAATTGCCAATAGAAAAAGTGTGTGTAACGTTTGGGTGACAGCCTGAAGGAGATGAAGTGACTTACTTTTGGTTTCTTTCATCTTTCCAACTAACTGGGGAACGGCTTCCATGGTTGCTCCACTTGCCACTTGTGGAGATGGCAAGGCACCGCTCTAACCAAGGACTGCTCACATGTAGATAGAAAGGAGACAGCATTTATCATATTTCAGTCACTGTATTTTGGGGGTCCTTTATTCAGCAGCTTAAGCTGTACTGTAAATAATAAAGGCTTTATCTTTATGATTAGTCTTTTAGTTTTCAGAAGCATTAAACCTGTTAAAACACATAGGTTGTTGGGCAAACAAAAAAAAATGTTCAACATCACTAATGATCCGAGAAATGCAAATTAAAACCACAGAGCAATAATACCTTATTCCTGCAAGAATGACTGTAATCAAAAAATGAAAAAAATATGTAGATATTGGCATGGATGTGGTAAAAAGGGAACACTTTTACACTGTTGGTAGGAATGTAACCTAGTATAACCATGATGAAAAACAATACAATGACTCCTTAAAGAACTAAAAGTACATCTGTCATTCAATCCAGCAATCCCACTACTAGGTATCTACTCAATGGAAAAGAAGTTATTATACTAAAAATATACTTGCACACTCATGTTTATAGCAGCACAATTTGCAATTGCAAAAATATGGAACCAGCCCAAACGCCCATCAATCAACAAGCGTATTAAGAAAATATGGTGTATTTTAAGTGAAGGAACTCAGAAATGGAAAGCCAAACATTGTATGTTCTTACTCAAGTGGAAGCTAAGTTATGAGGATGCAAAGACAAAAGAATGATACAAAGGACTTTGGGGACTTTTGAAATAGTGGGAGGGAGTTGAGGGTTAAATGACTACACGTTGGGTACCGTGTACACTGCTTGGGTGATGGGTGCGCCAAAATCTCAGAAGTCACCACTAAAGAACTTATTCATGTAACCAAACATCATCTGTCCCCTAAAAACCTATTGAAATAAAAAATTTAAAAAATGGAACTTGAGAGACCTATAACTGCCGCATTCCCTATTGCTTTCGATTGCTTTGTCAATATCAGCTTACTGTAATGTAAGTAGCATGATGACATATCATGTCTTTAATGTGTATTTCAATAATTCTGAGTATTCATTGAAAAGCCTCCAAAGCCACCCATATGAAATAAGTTAAAGCAGAGAAGATATGAGTCTTATTTATTTTATATGCCTGCTTCAATCAGGGTACTTTTTCTTTTCTTTTTTTTCCTGTACTTTTTCACCTTATACTTTTGTGTCTTGAAAGGGTATTTCTACATTTAAAAATACTGGAGAAAAGCATCAGAAATTTATGAGCACAGTTTTTCTGCAAAACAGATTCAGATTTTCTAAATGTATAAATTAGCACATTTTTTAAAATTTAGAAGTAAAAAAAAATTTTGTTTTACCTTTTTCTTTCCCTTCCATATGTAACTTTGCTAATTAATATAAGAATAACTCTTTGTATGATTTCTTTACGTTTTTTTCAGATGTTTAAGGTCTACTTTCATATACATGTGCATTGGAAAACTTCTGTATTGCCTGAACCAATGTCCTTATTTTCCTCACACTGTCATAAAGCAACTATTTGTCCTTACTTGTACGTTCTGTCTTTAGCTTTTATTTCTGGGATGCAACTCTGGTCATGTTCAAAATAATCAAAGAGCTCTAGATTGGTAATTTTATTTTTCAGAGATTTCTTCCTTTTCTTTTTTTTTTTTTTTTGTATTCTCTTACAAATTCTTGTAGCCCCCACCTTTGTCTTTTTGACACATTTCCAACATACTTTAATTTTAATAACTTTTCCTCATTGCCTAACCCCATAAATTTGTCTACTAGTAACTATTCCACTCTTTGTTGATTGAGGATATGGTTCTTAAACTTTATACCTTTCAGTTGATCTTGAAAAACTCATTTACAGTATCATATACCTGTAGTCAAATGTGGTTATGATACTGACAACATGACTCCCTAGGTGTCTTCTGTATGCTTCTCATGACACCTCTACTTTCTCCATGTGTAAATTGTTTTGTTTTCATATTGCTTTTGTTTCTTTGGCCTATTTTTTGTTAGACTTTCCTGAACTCTTTGTTCATGCCCTGTTATATTTCTATAGTCCCATTGTTTTAACACTCTCAATGACCTGTAGCACGGATCTGATAACTTGCTCTTAAGATGATGCCTAATTTGACAGCATCTCAGAATGTCATGTGCAGACCTGTTACTCTTGTTAAGACTAATTTTACTGCTACTATCACTGTCTTTGTTTATTTCCTAACCAACTATGGACTCTAATATTATCTGTTTTCAAGTTTGTGAAACAAGAAATTTGGTCAAAAACAAGAGGAAGCACCATACTCTTCCTGTCAGCAATATGAAGAATCTACTTCAAAGATACATGCAGAATTCGAGTCCCTCTTTTATTTAACTGCTACCACTCAGGTCTAATCTATCATTTCTGTTTTTGCTTGGATTAAAACAATTGCTTCCCAACTGTTCTCATTGCTTTTGCTCTTGTTACATAAAGCTTGTTCACAGGAAAACATGCAGTGATATCTTATTATAAGTCAGTTTGTGTCACTCCTGGTGCAAAACTCTTCAATGTATTCTTATCTCACTCAAAGGAAAAGTTCATGATCCATAGTGTCATTTATAATCCGGCTTCCCTGTTACCTCTCTAACCTCACTTCTCCTAGATTCCACATTCGACTTCTCAATCCAGCCACACCGGCCTTCTCAACCTTCCCCAAATCTCATCAATAACTTCATTGAATGCAGGAATATAAGCATTTTTTATATTGCTTAAAATATGTAATGATAACAAATTACATGGCTAAGTTTACCCAAAATTTATCTATACATGATTCATCTACTTTTATAATTATGTAAAAAATAAAATTATTTCAATTTAATGCCACATAATATATACTTTTATTATTTTATTTTTATTTTTATTTTTGTGGGTACAAGTAGATGTATATATTTATGTAGTACAAGAGATACTTAGATGCAGGCATGCAATGTGTAATAATCACAGAATGGTAAATGGGGTATTCATCACCTAAAGCATTTATTCTTTATGTTGTAAACAATCCAGTTATACACTTTTAGTTATTTAAAAATTGACAATTAAATTATTGACTGCAGTCATCCTGTTGTGCTATCAAATACCAGGTCTTATTAATTCTTTCTAGTTACTTTTTATACTCATTACCCATCTATCCCTACTTCCTTCTCACCTCTGCTACCCTTCCCAGCCTCTGATAACTTTCCTTCGACTCTCTATATCTATGAGTTCATTTGTTTTAACTTTGTCTCTCACAAATAAGTGAGAACATGTGATGTTTGTCTTTCTGTGCCTGGCTTATTTCACCTAACATAATGACCTCTAGTTCCATTCATGTTGTAGCACATGACAGGATCTCATTCTTTGTCATATTTTCCTTATTCATTAATCTGTTTATGGATGGCTAGGTTCCTTCCAAATCTTGGCTACTGTGAACAGTGTTGCAACAAACATGGGAGTGCAGATATCCATTCAATATACTGATTTTCTTTCTTTTGGGTACATACTCGATGGTAGGAATACTGGATTGTATAGTGGCTCTATTTTTAGTTTTTTGAGGTGATTACAAACAGTTCAATAGTTGTTATGCTAATTTACATTCCTACCACAGAGTATGATGGGTTCCTTCTCTCCACATTCTTGCCAGCATTTTTTATTTTCTGTCTTTGGATAAAAGTCATTTAAACTAGAGTGAGATGATATCTCATTGTAGCTTCGATTTTAATTTCTCCGATAATCAGTGATGTTAAGTACCTTTTCATGTGCCTCCTTGCCATATGTATGTCTTCTTTTGACAATATCTATTCAGGTCTTTTGCCCATTTTATGTTGGATTATTAGATGTTTTTCCTATAGAGCTGTTTGAGCTTCTTATGTATTTTTGCTATTCATCACTTGCCAGATGGGTAGTTTGCAAATATTTTCTCTAATTCTGTGGGTTGTCTCTTCACCTTGTTGATTGCTTTCTTTGCTCTGCAGAAGCTTTTTAACTTAATGTTACTCTATTTGTCCATTTTTGTTTTGGTTGTCTGTGTTTGTGGGGTATTTCTCAAGGAATTTTTATCCAGGCCAACGTCCTGAAGAGTTTGCCTAATGTTTTCTCATAATAGTTTTACAGTTGAAGCTCTTTGATTTAAGTATTTTATAAATTTTGATTTGATTTTTGAATATGATGAGAGTTAGACATCTAGTTACATTATTTTGCATATGAATATTTTGTTTTCCCAGCACCATTTATTGGAGAGAATCTCTTTTCCCCAATGTATGTTCTTGGCAACTTTTTTGAAAATAAGTTCACTGTGAAAGTATAGATTTGTTTTTTGGTGTCTTGTTCTGTTTTATGGGTTTTTATGCCAGTATCCTGCTGTTTTGTTTACTACAGCTCTGGAGGATAATTTGAAGTCAGGTAATATGATTATTTGCAGTTTTTTTCATTTTCCTCAGGATAGCTTTGGCTATTCTGGGTCTTTTGTGGTTCCATATACATTTTAGGGTTGTTTTTCCTATGAATGAAGAATGTTATTGATGTTTTGATAGGAATTGCATTGAATCTGTAGATTGTGTACCATGGACATTTTAACAATACTGATTCTTCCAATTCATGAATGTAAGATTTTTTAAATTTTTTTGTGCCCTCCTCATTTTTTAAATCACTGTTTTATAGTTTTCATTTTAGAGATCTTTTACTTCTTTGGTTAATTCCTAGGTATTTAATTTATACCATCTCACACCAGTCAGAATGGATATTATTAAAAACTCAAAAATAACAGATGCCAATGAGGTGTCAGACAAAAGTGAACACTTAGACATTGTTGGTGGGAGTGTACATTCGTTCAGTCATTGTGACAATCAGTATGGTGATTCCTCAAAGACCTCATATCAAAACTATCATTTAAGCCAGCAATTCCATTACTGGTTATATACCCAAATGAATATAAATCATTCTAACAAAAAGACAAATTCATGCGAATGTTCATTGCAACACTATTCACAATAGCAGGCATGGAATCAACCTAAATGCCCATTGATGACAGATAGATAGAATAAAGAAAATGTGGTACATATATACCATGAAATACTATGCAGTCATAAAAAATAATGATATGATGTCTTTTGTAGGAACATGGGTGGATATGGAGGCTATTAGTCTTAGCAAACTAATGCAGGCACAGAAAACCAAATACCACATGTTGTCACCTACAAGTGGGAGCTAAATCATAAGAACTTATGATCACAAAGAAGGAAACAACAGACACTGGGGTCTACTTGAGGCAGGAGGGCAGGAGCAGAAAAAATTACTATTGGTACTATTGATACTTTTGGTACCGAGCTTAATACCTGAGTGATGAAATAATATGTAAAACAATCCCCTGTAGCACTATGTTTCCCTGTGTACAAACCTTGACATGTACCCTTAAACCTAAAAGTTAAAAAAAGACAGTATTGTCTACCCTATTTAATGCCTCTTAACAGTGATATGAAGTCAAAACCAGGTACAGTGATTGCTTACCTCGTTTTTCATTCTTACAGGGATGTCTTTTAATATGTAGTTAGGTATTAAAATTTGGTGTTCCTGTGGTGGAGATGATTTATAAAGGCTTTTATCTGATCATCTTGCTCTTCCCCTCATAAGCATTTTTTACCTTTAATTTTTCCCTGTGAGTTGGCAGGTATTTGAAGCAATAAAATTAGTTTTACAATATGCGTTAGCAAAGTGTAATTACTTTGAAAAATCTGTTTCTGGTGAAAAAAATCATAAAATCTGTTTCATAGACAGAAATTGTTTTTGTATTACCTGTTGTCAGACAACTTTCAATCACTCATTTCCAATGAAGATGAAAACAAATTACACATATAATGCTTAAATGCTCAATTTCATTCTTTCTGTATGGATAAAATCAGAATTAGATAGATTGCCATAACTATTTAGTAACCAATTTTGTTAACATTCATAGGTAAGACTTTTTTTTTTATTTTCAATGTTATTCAATTAAGAAGCAAAAGTAAATATAGAGCACCTCTTTGTGAGAAATTTTTCCAGTTTTTTGAGCAATGGTGATTCTTCTATATTATAATTGAAAAGAACTAATTTTGTCTAAACCAAAAATCCTTTGCCTGCTTTCCACATGGGTTCTCAATGTCACTGCATTTACAAAATTACCCACTTATAAAATAACAGGAAAATTATTTCATCAGATGACTATTATACAGTAGTAATTTTGCTTCAAAAGAAAAGTGTTCATATGCTATGTGAATTGCCTTCAATAAAGTTTTAAATATGTATTTAAAATTTCATATTAAGATATAAGAACATTGTTCTATGCAACACTTTTTTTCTCCTAAAATTAGATTCTATTTCTCCAAGGAGACAATGAATAATTTCAGAGGGCAGAGGAAAATTTGTAAAGATGCAATGCTATCTGAATGTCCCCTAAAAATTGTATTTCATTTAGAAATGAAGCCTTTTTTCTCCCTGGCAGTTTTGTATCTTTTGTGACGCGCCACATACTACCTTGACTTATAATTTTGGAAATGATTGTTTTCACAAAATTACCTATCCACATTATAACCCTTTATTCAATAGTGGCACAGTATTTCACTATGAAAGTATGCTGCCTTTACTGACTTAACCATTTCTCAACTGATAGACCTTTATGTTGCTCTGTATAATTTTGTTACCTAAATAACTCTACAATGAACACATATTCATATGTACAAACTTATAGTTTTAGAACAAGTATTAAGAATCAGTGATGTCATCCAAATGGCAGACTAGAAGGAGGCTTGCTTTACCCACACCCACACAGTAAACAACAAATATACAATACCAATATTATCATTAGCAATATCCCAGCACTCACATCTGAGGATGAGGCAATTCCTGGAGCCACAGATAAGTGAAAAAAAGCAATCAAGCAAAAAGAAGACTCTGAGCTGACAGTAAGTGCATTGACTTCTAGATTCACAATGCCCCCCCCCACCCCCGACAAACTAACAGGCACAGTGAGTGCAGAAAATTATCTCCAGACTCAGTTTTTACACTGAAAAAATGAGATTGAGATGGACAGTCAGCTTCCTCATCATCTTGGATTTCCTTACGGGAGAACTTTTCTTCCTTCAGTATACAGGATGTGTCATGAGTGCCTTAAGTGAAAGGGAAAAAACAAAACCTGGAGGCAGCCAGAGTCAAAACGTGGGAGTGGGACTACCATCTCAAGCCCATAAAATCTGCTCTTTTCTTGACCAAAAAAGATACCAAATCAGAGTGGCAATTTAGTGGCACCATACTGTACAGGGCAGGTTTCATGGGTATCCTGGGCAGAAAACCCTATCCAGCCTTCCACCACACAGCATGGCTATCCCTTTTGTGGCCTACTTGTACAGGACGGGCAATGTTCCAGTTATTTTGCTAGAGCTGATACTGGGTTTAAGGAACCAACTATTAGTTAAAAGAAGGTAGTGAACTAGTGTAAAATATATTCAACAGGTAGACTGCAAGGGTTCTCAAAGCAAACACATGCAAGAAAAAATAAAACAAGACAGAAAAGACTGGAATAAATAACTAATTCTTCAATGTAAGGCATAGATGTATATTTATAAGAAGTAACAGCAAACAGGGAACCATGATTTTCCCAAAAGGACAGAGTGAGAAGTCAGTAACCAACCTTAATAAGATGTTGATATATGAGTTCTCTGATAAGAATTCAAAACGACAATCTTAAGGAAACTCTGTAAACTTCAAGATAACAAAGAAAAGCAATTCAGTAATTTATCAGAGAAATTTAACAAGGAAATAAAAATTTAAAAATAAATTTAATGAAAGCCTGCAACTAAGGAATATATTTGCTGTACAGAAAAATGCATTAGAAGCTGTTAATAGTAGAATTGATAAAATAGAGGAAAAAATCAATAATGCTGAAACAGGGTATTTAAAGACAGTGGAGAAAGAAAAATAGAGAATTGAAGGGAATAAGGAACACCTACAAGATACATAATATGGCCTCAAGAGAGCAAATCTAAGAATTGTTGATATCTATGAAAGAGTTGTAAAAGAGCCAGGAGTAATCTTATTAAATAAAATAATAATTGAAAACATTCTAAAATTTGAGAAATATATAAATATTCAGGTACAGAAAGATCAGAGATCACCAAACAGGTTCAACCCAAATAAGGCTTTTCTAAAACATACAATAATCGAGCTCTCAAAGGACAAAAGCAAAGAAATTAACTTAAAAGCAGTAAGAGAAAATAATATATAAAACAGCTTCAATTCACTGGGCATTAGACTTCTCAATGGAAGACATACAGGCCAGGAGCAAGCGGGATGAAATTTTCAAAGTTCTGAAAGAAAAAAAAAAGTTCTAACCAAGAACATTGTACTATCCTTCAAGCATGGAGGGGTTATAAAATTTTTAACAGACAAACATGAGGAAATGTAATACCACTGCACCTGTCTTACAGGGAATTCTAAAGATAGTTATTAAATCTGAAAAGAAAGACAGTAATATACAAAAAGAAAACATTGAAAGGTGTAAAACCAACTGATAAAAGTGAGTATAAAAACTCAGGTTATTCTAGTGTTGTGATTGTGTTGTGCAATCCACTCATATCTCTAGTATGAAGACTAAAAGACGATTCTATCACAAGCAAAAATAGCTAAAATAACATATTAATAGAAAACTAATATAAAAAGAAGTAAATTGAGACAACAAAATGATAAAATGTGAAGGTGTATGGAGTTACACTCTAGAGTTATTTTTAGTTTTCTCTTTGTTCATTTCCGTTATTTTCTTTATGATCAAATATAAGTTGTCCTCTATTAAATAAATAACTTGTTATACCTATTAGATGGTTTGGTAAACCTCATGTTAATCACAAAGCAGAAACTTATAAACCACACATGAATACAGGAAGATTTCAACACCCCACTGACAGTATTAGACATATCCTCAATGCAGAAAGCTAACAATGATATTTGAAACTAAACTCAACATTTGAGTAAATAGGCCTACCCAACAACTGTAGAACTCTCCACTCCAAAACAAAAGAGTGTATATTTTTCACATCCACATATGGCACATACTCTAAAATCAACCACACAATTGGCCATGCAACAATACTTGGCAAACAAACAAAGTAAAAAAAAAAATACCAAACATACCCTTGGACCACAGGACAATAAAAAATAGAAACCAATGCTAAGAAAATCACTCAAAATCATACAATTACTTGGAGATTAAATAACCTCCTCCTGAATGATTTCTTATTAAACAATAAAATTAAGGCAATAAATTAAGATATTCTTTGAAACTAATGATCACAAACATACAGCATAGCACAATATTTGGAATACAGCTAAAGCCATGTTAAGAGGGAAGTTTATACTGCTAAGCACCCACATGAAAAAGTTAGAAAGATCTCAAATTAACCACCTAACATCACACCTGGAGGAATTAGAGTAAAAAGAGCAAACTAAACCCAAAGCCAGCAGGAGACAAAAAAATAACAAAAATAAGAGCTGAACTAAAAAAATTGAGACCCACAAAAATTCATACAAAATGTCAATGAATCCAGAAATTGTTCTTTGAAAGAATAAATAAGATTGATAGACCATTAGCTAGATGAATACAGAAAAAAAGAGAGAAGACCTAAATAAATACACTAAGAAATGACAAAAGAGACATTGCCGCCAACTCTACAGCAAACTCTCAAAGACTACTAAGAATATACACACAACCTAAGAGAAATTTATAAATTCCTTGAAGCATACAACCTCTCAGGATTAAACTAGAAAGAAATTAAATCCCTGAACAGACCAATAATTACTTCTGAAATTGAGCCAGTAATAAAAACTCTGCTTGCCAGGAAAATCCCAGGTCCTGACAGACTCAGAGTCAAGTTCTATTAGATGAAAAAAGAAGAGCTGGCACCATTCTTACTAAAATTATTCCAAAAGATTGAGGAGAATGGACTCCTCCCAAATTCATTCCATGAGGCCAGCATCATACTGATACTAAAATCTGGCAGTGACACAACAAAAAAAGAAATCTTTGGCCAATATCCTTGATGAACATTGGTGTAAAAATTCTCAACAAAATATTAGCAAACCAAATCCACCAGCACATCAAGAAGCTAATCTGTAACAATCAAGTAGGCTTTATTCCTGAAATGCAAGGTTAGTTCAAAATAAGCAAATCAAGAAATGTGATTCACCACACAAACAGAATTTTTTAAAAAATCACGTAATCACCTCAATAGATTCAGAAAAGGCTTTTGATAAAATTCAACATCCTTTCATTTTAAAAACATTAAAAAAACTAGGCTTTTAAGGACTATACCTCAAAATAATAAGAGCTATTTCTGACAAACCAATAGCCAGTAACATACTGAATGGGCAATAGCTGAAAGCATTCCTCTTGAGAACCAGAACACAACAAAGATGCCTACTCTTACCACTCCTAATCAACATAGTATTGGAAGTCTTAGCTAGAGCAATCAGGCAAGAGAAAGAAATAAAAGGCAACCAAATAGAAAGAGAGAAAAATCAAACTACCTCTGTTTGCAGACAACATGATTCTATATCTAGACAACCCCATATTATCTACTAAAAAGATCTTTGATCTGATAAACAACTTCAATAAAGTTTCAAGATACAAAGTCAACGTATAAAAATCACTAGGATTTCTACACACAAATAACATCAAAGCTGAGACCCAAAACAAGAATTCAATTGCATTCACAATAGCCACACAAAGAATAAAATATCAAGAATACAGCTAATCAGGGAGGTGAAAGATCTCTACAGATAGAATTACAAAACACTGCTCAAAGAAATCAGAGATGACAGAAACAAATGGAAAAATGATTCATGCTCATAGGTAAGAAGATTCAATATAATTAAAATGGCCATACTGCCAAAAGCAATTTACAGATGTGATTTAATTAAATTGAACAATTTAATAGAACAATTTGAAATTTACATGTCATTGTTCACATAATTAGAAACAGTGCTATTGTTCATGTAATTAGAAACAAAAGCATTTTAAAATTCATATAGAATTAAAAAATGCTCAAATAGCCAAGACAATGTAAAACAAAAAGAACAAAGCTGGAGTCATAACTCCAATAACTCAGGCTCTATTCTTGATTTTCTATTGTTGTTCTCCACCAAAATAATTGAGAGATACTGGCTTTCAGGTGAAAACTTTCTTCATCTCTGACAATAATTTGCACCCTATAATCCTTTGCTCAACTGACACAGACAGGAGGAAAGGAATTACTGGGTAAAAAAAGGGTGGGGTCCTGGCAAGCCTGGACCCACAGCCCTAAATGAGAATGTCACATCCTTGTCTTCCCACCAGAATGTTGCCTTTTGGCCTGCCACTCCCCCTAGCTTGTGCCCATTAAAACCTCTAGCTCCACTGGCAGAGGAACAGAATGGTATGGCAGAGAAGGAGAGAAGACAGACCCATCTGAATGTCAAGAGAAGAGGCAGCTGGACATCAGAGACTATTGTTGGAGAGGAGATCAGCCAGGGATGGCCAAAGTCCAGGGGAAGACCATTTTCTCATTGCATCCCCTTTCCAACTCCCCATCCCATTGAGAGTCACTTCCATCACCTAATTAAATCTCCACATTCACCATCCTTCAAATCTGTGTGGCCTCACTCCTCCTGGGCATTGAACAAGAATTAGGTACCACTGGATGTGGAAACCCAAAAAGGCTGTCACACTGGCCCTTTGTCCTCACTGGTGGAAGGTGGCTGCCCCATATGATTAGGCAAAAGGCCCACTGAGCTAGTAATATACCCTCTGGGGATGTGGTGGTCACAGGCACTCCCTCCCTAATGGCAGAGCTAAAAGAGCATTGTAACATGCTTGGACAGTGCCACAGAACCACGCAGGTCCTGCTCCTACTAGAGAGAAGGTGGTTCCAGCATTCATTTTCTCTGGTTCCCACACCCATCTGCTTGTAACAGGTTGAGCATGGTGGCCAGAAAAGGAGCCACTCCTGTCACAAGTTCTGCAAAGGGGTCAAGGGAACTATACTGTTTTACTATGAGGATCAAATTGACCATATCTGTAGGCCACATTTGGTTTATATTCCATACATCTATGGTTTTGGAGAACACTTCAGCAAGGAGGAAACAGTGAAAATAAAATCCTAAAAAGAGTAAACCAGAGTTAATACACAGATAATTTAGAATGAGCAAATATTATCTCATGTGGTAGATAAGAAATATAATGTTTTACCTACAAAATATTTATCCTACAAAATGCTTACAGAATTTATTTTATTTAATACAGAGAGCATTTTGTTCAGTGTTTTAGCTCCATTTTTTACAGTAAGTGAACTGAACCTTAAAAGGCTAAGTAACATGACTGTTTTAGGTAGGGTTACTCAGGAGGAGATTCTGAATAAAGATATTTTAGTGCAAGTTATTTATCTGGGAAGTAATCTCATGAAGCATTGGTGGGAATGCAAAGTGAGACAAGGAAAGGAAGAAAGTCAGTACAGAGTGGCTTAAAAAACAGATTACATATGCGTACAACTGGATACCTGATGTCGACTATAACATGCCTCAAAATTGACCCACCCTGACCCTATTCTTTGAAAAAGTAAAGGAAGCAGGCTGTGTATCCACCACACCTTCTTGGCATTATTTAAAGACTACCCTCAAGAATATTAGTTCTCTGGTGCTTCTGACATGGCCTACGCCATTGCTGGAAAACATCTCTATGGTCAGTGATAGTCTTCAGGTATAAGGTAGTAGGAGCTTGCAGAATAAAGTTATAGACATGTATGGATGCCCTGAGTACCAAGGAGGAATGGGGCTCCAACCACATCTGCTACAGCCAACCAAATTAGCGTAAACATTTAAGCAAGGGATGGGAACATAACCAGGAGATAGAGTGAGTAAAGCAGACAAAGAAAGGTAAGATAATAGGCAAAAGCTGGAACAATGTGGTATTATATAATACAAGCGTAGGTAGAATGGAATATTTATACAAATTAATGGGATCAAATATATTATCTGTTAATCCATAAAATGCATTATAATGTTTTTGGAGAAACTATCAAAAGTTCAAATATTCTAGACTCACATTAGAATTTGCAATCATTTTGGGGGTTAGGTTTCAACACATAAATTTTAGAGGGAACACAAACATTCAGAATATAGAAATAGGCTTTGAAAGCAGAGCCTGGTTGAACACAGTTAATTAGCACAGAAAGGAATAACCCCTGCCAAGCAGCAAAACAACTTGCTAATTGTGCACTCACTAGAAGGAACAGGTAACATTCACACAGAATGTATAGAAGGTCACAATGTGGAAAATAAATCAAAGTTCAGAACACTGAAAAATATTTACATTGTCTGTTACTTTGTCCATACTCTGCTACTTAAAATGCATGCAATATAGTTTTTTCTACTCTATAAAGCTAGTTAAATATTTAGTTTCCTGAGTTTCAACGTGATGTGTCTATTAGAAGAGTCTTTTAATATAAAATAACAAAACTTTGTCTCAAGTCTTGGTTGCATGACCCAAGAGAAAAGTATCTAAAAGAACACTAGATTTGTCAGAGAGATAACTGTTGCTTAGTAGCACATATTGAAGTGCCACTTTAGGAAAGAAAGATATATTGATGTGTGGAGTTAGATTTCCCAGAGAAGCAGTTTACACCATGCTCTGCAAAGTATTTATCTGGAAGTCAATAAATGACACTGATGATGGTGATCTGTTGGACTTACAAGAATACCTGAAGGAACTATCACGCCTGACTGATAAGCTGAGAAAATGCAGTGAGAAATAGAATTGGGACCACAAGAGTGCTGCTTGATAAATTGCCCAAAGCTCAGAGTCCATGAGAAAAAATTGAAGTTTCTACTGGGGATTGATTAATTGGTGATGCCAAATAATATTGAAATGTCTAATTTTTGCCAAATACCAAATACATGTTGCTTAATGAACACTAAATATGTTGCTTTTCAAACTCCTTACCCTTATTTAGGAAAAGGTCAAACAGAAAAATCTACCAAAGGCAAATCCAACTTAACATAAAATGTACCAATACAAAATGATCAAAATCACTACACAATAAGACACTGTGTCTTAATACACAAAATCTTTCAATAAAATGTTTTGGGAATGATGACAGCAAATTAAAAAGAAAAATAGAAAACCAAAGACGAAGATTCCTAGGAGAATTGAAAATGATAATAAATTAACATTGACAGTAAATTTCTTTATGTGCTAGGGAGGAAAGTATGACTTACTATTTTATTCTATGCATTTGCTATACAGGACACCCACAGATATACTACCCTCCTTGGTGCAAGGCTTCATCAGTCTGAAACTCAGGAATACCTTAAACTCAGCAGGCTCAATGAAAACAAAGAGGATAATTCTAACAAAGCCAAATCACACAGAACTTCAGTAGAAAAAAGAAATAGAAATAAGTTCAAGATAAAGCAAAGAGCTCAGGGAACAGAGTTGAGAAGAGTTTCATCTATAAATAAAAGCGGCAATGCTACATTGGCCCAATTTATTTTGAAGACACTATTCTTTGATGATTGCCCATACAGTAGCACCTAGGTTTGACTCCTAATAGATTTACAGAGCATTCTTTTGCACCTATTCTATTCTCTGTTTAATGCTGAAATTCAAGCTGGATAACCTAGGGAAGCTTATTGTCATGGAAACAGTTATGAGTGATTGTTAAAATAGACTCTGAAATGTTTATTTTTCTAAGTATTCATTTTGAATACTTGTTTACAGTTCTTTTTATTTTCAGTTTGCTCATGTAGTATTTCAGCTCTCCATTTCTCTTTGTTTTTAACACTTACACTAAACCAGAGGTTTAGCTATTATAACTGAAATTTCTGCACTTAAAATGAGTGCTGTAAGTACTACCCCTAACATTAGTCATTTTCATTGTTATAAGACTCTTATCTCAGTTTAGGTTAACATTGACCTTAGATTTGATTATCAATAACTATATCAATTCAAGAAAAGGTATACATCATGAAAAACATTAACTATTTTCAATGTTTTATTACTATGTTTAATTGCATTGATTCTATAAATGCAGAGTTCAGTAGCAAGATTAAAGCAATGGCAGTAGGAATATTTTAAATATGTTGGCAGACACAGCCTCAAGGTAAACTCTTTTCACTTCCTCATGTTTCTTGGGCTTTAGAAATGCAAGTGCAAGAAGTATTATCAGCATAGTGCCAAAGTCCTTCAGAACTTGAAAAATGTGCTTCGTCACTTATCATTACTAATACTAATGATAATAAAATATACTCAGCATATCATATTTAAAAATACCCACTTCTAAATAATTCTTATAGTCTATGACATCAGAATTCTATGAAACAGAAAATGTGCAACTATATCCATAATACAAATAAAAATGAATTGTCCAAGACCTCATGTTAATATATGGAAAATTCAAAATTAGATTCTTGCCCACTGTTTTGCTTTCTGCAATAACCAAATTCAAACAACACACTTTGTTTAAATTAGTTGGTAAAAAATATTTTATATACCACTCAGAACCTGGCACAACCAGCACTGTTATACATATTGCAGGAATAGATATTTAATAATGAGGAATTTTCATCTCTTCAACTATGTCTTTTTCACAAAAATAGCTCCAATATAGGTTTATTTTCATAATTTGATATGTTTAAATTATATTAGAGTTTGCTTCGCAGAGGCTGAACCTCTATCTCTAACTTCCAATGTAACATCTGGTACATAGCAAATGGTCAATGTAGAGTTTTGAATAAATGGATGGTCTGATGGCTGCAGCAAAAGCTATTGGATTATCAGTCCAGCTAGAAGAGTATACTTAAAAAAATATTGGAATCTTGGTATACGGAATTATTATTGAAATGTCTAAGATGTACAATGAAAAAATAAGAAATTATTTTATCTACAGCAAACATAATCCAATGTTAGAATATATAATGGTGAATGTTATTGGCATTATTCATTTCTGGACTCTACTTCTGATATAATAATTCAGCTTATCTAAGTTTGGATCTAAGAATTTGCATCTTCACACATTTGTATTTATCCTAATACAGGCTGTCCATGGATTATATTTTAACAGATAAAATTATTTACTATGTAGGTTTAATCAGAACATTTTTCAAAATTTTGAGCAAATATAAGAGGAAGCAGTCAAACTTCAGAGTCTATACATCTAGAAGCACTAAGCTGATTTCTATATCCCTGTCAGAAGTCTTCTAAAGCCAATTAGTTTTGCTGTAACATCTTACAGATTTCTCTGCCTTTTGCTGGTCTGCATTTTCTTCTGTCATCAATTATTTTAAAAGCATCAATTAATTAAAATTTCATTGCTTGTCAGTCAAAACAGATACATTCTTATTTTGTCCAATACTTAAGTGCTCATCAGCATATATAAGCAACATAAAGGTAAATATTTAATAATGAATACACCAAGAAAATGTCCAAAAGTAACAAGAATTTTTTTTTAAAGAATTTCAAATCTTTGCTTCTAACGGAACTGCAAAATGGTCTTTCTCTAGTAAATACTCTGAAGAGATTTTAATCCAAGACTTTAAAAATCACAAACAAAACTACATACATGCAAAGCAATGCAATAAAATTTTATTGCAGTTTTATCTTTTTTTTTTCCTTTTTTACCACATATTATATGAGAAAATAAGAGGAAGAAAAATAAATAAAATCTTGGAATTTGAAATTTGAAAGAAGGGTCAAAATCTGTTTACTTATGCCATTTTATAGGGAGATAATAATCAAAGAATACATATCTGGACATAATAACAGCAGATAGCTATATCCTAATGCCATAATTCATGTGCATTATCATGGATAGACTTGAATTTTACACAGTTTATGTAATAAGCTTCAGATTTTAACCAAGGAAATTACCACATTTTTTAATATATAAAGAATATAGCATCTTGTATATACAGTAAATCCTCACTTAACATCATTGATAGGTTCTTAGAAACTCAGACTATAAAATGATGTAAAATAAAACCAACTTTGCCAATTTTTGTATCAAGGACTCTTGTATAAGCAAGAACAAAGTTCCTGCTGGATATTTTGTTCACAAAACATCACCAAACTTCTACTTAAAGCCAAACACTTCTAATATTAAACACCAAAATGAATATGAGCTCTACATATATTTAAAAAGATTAATAAAAACAGGTAAGAGAATTATTTGCTCAATTATTCCATTTCAGGGTCATGGTGGCTGGAACCTGTCCTGGTAGCTCAGGGACAAGTGGGCACCAACCCTGAATAGGATGTAATTCCATCACAGTGTAACCGGTGGCCCAGGTTCTTGGGCTCACATGCCCCAAGAATGGGGGTAGGGCTCCTGGTGGCTGCTGTGAGCTTACTGTTCAAGTAAATATGGGACCCAAAGAGTTTAGCAGAAAGTGATTTATTAGGCAGAGTGAGAGAGAGAGAGAAAGCAAGCTCCTAGGCTGACACGAGAGGGGAATCCGAAGGGAATATCTGCGCAGGTAGAGAGGGAAAGACAGCTGCCACGTTGTTGTGGGAGGGGATCCTAGAGAGGGAAAGATGCACAGGTAAGGGGCAGCGGGGTTTCAACTTTGAAGTTATTCCCGTCCCATTCATGTTCCTGTCCAATGAGAGGAGTTCTTTTAAACTTCCTCTGGAGTGATCGATTTTTGACTCTGACCCCAGATTGGTTGCTTGGGCCACAACAGAGCCCCTCCTCTCAGGCTTTCCATGAGCTTTTTAAAGGAAGGAGCACACCTGGAATTTTACCTATCCCTCCCGCAGGAAAGTCAAAGAAATCTAGGTTCCCAGATGGGGAACCAGATGGTTGTGGGAAGCTCTTGCCTTTGAAACAACTTGTGGACTTGGTTTTCCTTAACGCAGTCCTTCAACAGGGTACACTCACATATACACCCACACTCACTCTACTGGGATTATAGACACACAAATTAACGTAACATGCACATCTTTAGGTTGTAGGAGGAAACTGGAGTACTTGCATAAACTCATGCAGACATGGAGAGGACAAGCAAACTTCACACAGACAGTAACCCTGGCCTATAACGGATGTTTCTTCTTCTCATCAAAGTTATAATAAAATGACATTGATTAAAATGATGTTATTCAAGAACCTACTGTATTTAATGTTTTTTAAAAAATGTATTTTTAAGTTTACATATATAATATATATGACTTATATATGTAATACATGATCGACAAATATATACTTAGCAATATACTCACAGTAGAGCTGTTATATTCTTGGACTGAAAGACACACAAAATGTGTCTTTAATCATTAACAGAACAGTCCTAATCCAAAAATTAAAATCTCATTATTAATTTTCAGAGTCAGTGATTTTCCCAAAAAATTTAGTATTGACTTATTCTAGAGTTGCATGAGAAAGCAGAAGAACCATAATGGTCAACACAATATTGACGTAGAGAACAAAGTCATAGGACTGACACTACAGGACTGCTACATATTACAAAGCTGCAGTAATAAAGGTAGGTTAGTATTGGCTAAAGAAATGGTGAATAATCAATGGAACAGAACAAAGAGCTCAGAAATGAGCCTACATAAATATAGTTAACTAATCTTTAACAAAGAAAGAAGCAAGGGCAATTTAATGGAGAAAAAAAGCCTTCAAAAAAAAATGGTGTTAGAACAACTAGAATTTCACATGTATGAATAGATGAATGAATGAATGAATGAATGAATGAATGAATCTAGGCACGGATCTTACACCATTTACAAAAATGAAATCAATTGTAGACCTAACTCTAAAATGCAAAAATATAAATATCCTAGGAAACTAGATGACCTTAGGTTTGGTGATTATTTTTCAATTACCATACCCAATACACTATCCAAGAAAGAAAATAATTTTGACTTCATTAATTTAAAAATCTACTGCATTGCAAAAGAAACTGTTAAAACACTAGCAAGACAAGACATAGCCTAGGAAGAAATATTTGCCAAATACATATCTGTTAAAAGATTTTGATTGCAAAATATACAAAGAACTCTTAAAACTCAATAAGAAAACAAGCAACCTAATTAATTAAAAAGTCAGGACGAGATCTGAACAGACATCTCACCAAAGAGACACAGATGACAAAAAAGCATATGAAAGCATGCTCCACATCATAGTCATTAGGAAATGGCAAATTAAAATAACAATTGCATACCATTCACACCTGGTAGAATGGCTAAAATCCAGAGCACTGACAACACCAACAGTGGTGAGGATGTGGAACAAAAGAAACTCTAGTTCATTACTGGTGGGAATGCAATTTCTACAGCCACTTAAAAAGACAATTTGGCAGTTTCTTTCAAAACTAAACATGCTCTTACAATACAATCCAGGAATTGTGTTCCTTGGTATTTATCAAAAAAATTTGAAAGCTTATGTCCACACAGAAACCTGTACATGAATTTTGTAGAACATTATTTATAATTGTAAAACTTGGAAGCAACCATGATTTCCTTGAACACATTAATAACTGGGGTACATCCATACAATATATTATTCAATGATAAAAATAATAAATTATCAAGCCATTAAAAGATATAGAGAGCTCTTAAATGCTTATTGCTAACTAAAAGAAGCTGATCTAAAAAACAATGTATACTATTCCAGGTATATGACATTCTGGAAAAGGCAAAAATCTGGAAATAGTAAAAAGAGTGGTTGCCAGAGTTTTGCGAGGAAATGAGTGGCACAAGGAATTGTTAGGGCAGTAAAACTATTCTGTGTGAAACTGAAATGGGAGACACATTATTATACATTTATCAAAACCACCAGAATGTACAACACAGACTGAATCCTAATGTGAACAATGGACATTAGTTAGTACTAAAGTATATTGATGCCTCATTGTAACAAATATATAGCACAAATGAAGATGTTAATAATAGAGAAAACTGGGAAATGAATTGAAATGAGGGGGTATTTGGAAACTCCACTTTCCACTTGTTTTTTTGGTAAAGATTAAAGTGTTCTAAAAAATATTCTGTTAACTAAAAACACTAATAAAAAAAAATGAGAGACCTATTGTTGTACTGAACCGAGCATAGAAAGTCAACACCAAGACAAAAGTAGGCCAAATTGCAGGGTCTTTATTGCCGGCGACCACGGAGGACTCACGTCTCTCCAACCCGTGGCCCCGAAAAGGAGGGTGTCAAGACCTTTTATATGCCTAAAACCACCTCGGGGTGAGCGTGATGGGCAGGGGTGGGGGTGAGGAGCTTCAGACATTCCGAAGGCCAGTGAATTCTGTAAATCACCTTCTGGGCGGAGATGAGGGTGAGGGGCGGGGGTGGGGGTGAGGCGCTTCAGACATTCCTAGGGCCAGGGGACTTTTGACATTCTGATTGTTACTTAAGCGGTTAACAAAAGTCAAGATAAGCATTTGTTTACACATTGTCTGGGTAGGGTGGAAATGACAAGTCGCAGGGGCCAAGATGGCCTGGGTTTGGACTGGTTGCCTGTC
>CAUYLG010017474.1:0-16369 GCA_963573385.1 Cacajao melanocephalus
CATTTTGTGAGGCCAAGGCGGTTGGATCACTTGAGATCAGGAGTTCAAGATCAGATCAGCCTGGCCAACATGGTGAAACCCTGTCTTTACTAAAAATATGAAATATTAGCCAGGTATCGTGATGTGTGCCTGTAGTCCTAGCTACTTGGGAGGCTACTTGAACCTGGGAGGCAGAGGTTGCAGCGAGCTGAGACTGTTCCACTGCACTCCAGCCTGGGTGACAGAATGAGACTCTGTCTCAAACAAAAAAAAGAAAAGAAAGAAAAGAAAAGAAAATCTAGGTATGTGATTCAACACAGTAACAGAGTTTATTTTTTTCCCGCCTCCCACCACACTAACAGATTGTAAAATGACAATCATATTATCATCTTAGTATATGTAAAATAAAATATTCAATAAATTTACCACCCAACAAATCAGTAATATAAAGGAATTCCCTCATCCAATAACTTTAATACATTTTATACCTAATATAGGAACATTACAAGCTTCCCTTTAAAGTCAGAAATGATATAATTATGGTCCCTATTGCTGTTTCATGTGTCTATTCAACATTGTACAGGTGATTCTAGCCAATGAAATAAGACAAGAAAAATAAAAGAGACATAAGGCTTGAAAGAGAACAAATAGTATTGACAAAGATACAATTTTCCACAAAGAAAATTCTTAAAGACTCTACATAAAACCTATTCGAATTCTTAGCATAATTTTTAAAGTTGATTAGTTGGGTATAAATTGCATGTTGGGCCAGAGTCAGGCATCCAGGGCTACAAGGGACTGTAATAAATAAATCTAGTGAACTTCCCTGTCACTAAGTAAAATAACAATAACTACTACTTATTAACAGTCTGCTATACCACAAATTCTATACTTTTTTCAAAAGTGAATTACACTTTATTAACCGTAATATCATCTACCTATAGAAAAAGCAGGATGGGATATATGTGCAAGACAGTATTTATATAACCTATCCATAGTGCCTGGAGCTCCTGCAAATATGCATAAGTTGAAGTAACCCCACCACCCCTAGATATCTGCAACTAATAGGTTGGGATCCACTACCATGGAGAATTATAGCCTTTGTAGTTAGTTAGGCTAAACATTATTTTCTTAAATATTTTTTTCTTGTTTATGTATGTGCCTTCTTTCCTTGTATCCAGTAGTGGGGAAACAAGAGCTTTCTTTAGACTTAGGGAAGTCACAATGTTTACCTCTTAGAAGAAGTATGTGATGGGTAGCAAATCCTTTTGGTAGGGAAAGGCAGAGTCTTTAGATCATAGATATTGTTTTTCATGTTTGCAACTATTTTTTCAGGCCGATACTGTTACTGTCTACATATTATAGTTAAGAAAATTGAGGCAAAAGTAGATATTCATAAGTCAACTTGCTCAGGATCACACAGCTAATAAGAGACAGAGTTCAGATTTCATCCAGGTCTGTCTGATCTTACGATCCAAGCTCTTTCATCCTGCTAGATTACATCACTCCAAAAAGATGAAGAGTTACACTATTTTAAAAATATCTTCAGATGACCACATTAAACAAAGAGAACAGTCAAGCAGGTAGTTCAAACTGGCAGATAATAAAACATCAGTGGCTTTGAAGTCAGACAAATTTTGAATCCCTGCTCTGCCATTTCTACCTGTATGACTAGCAAGCTTCTTATTCACCCTGACCCCATTACTTTATTTATTAAAAAGATAATAATAAAACACCACTTTTACAGAGTTGTTCTGAACATTATTTAGTCATTAATTTATGCAACATATATGTATGGGCAACTGCTGTATGACAAGTATTGTAGTACTTGAGAGTCACAGAACAGACAAAAATTCTGCCTCCATGGGCCTGTGAGCAATAACAACTCAGCAGCAGTAATCACACCTGGATCCCAGATCTTGGTTCCCAATACCATTCTCTAATACAAGGAATCAGGACTCCTTGGAGAAATGGCTGTTTCTGGGCTTTGGGCACAGAATATACAAGATGCGCTTGTAGCATCTTATAGTGTCAGAAAGTAGACAAGTCCTCAAGGAACAAAACCATGGGGATGTATCAATAACACAGGTGCCAACCAGAAAAAGATCACAATAGCCAAAACCAAGTAACAAGATAAATAACAGTATTGGGTTACAATCTAAGGTATAAAATAAATATTCATGAGTCCATACTGATATAAAAATGATTGCATAAATAATTGAATAGGGACACTGCTCAAATAAATCAGAGATGATACAAATGAAGAAACATTCCATGCTCATAGACAGGAAGAACCAATATTGTTAAAATGGCCATATTGCCCAAAGCAATGTATAGATTCATTGCTATTCCTATCAGGCTATCCATTACTTTCTTCATAGAGTTAGAAAAAACTATTTTAAAATTTATATGGAATCAAAAAAGAGCCTGAATAACCAAAGCAATCCTAAATAAAAAGAACAAAGCTGACTTCAAACTATACTACAAAGCTACAGTAACCAAAACATCATGGTACTGGTATAAAAACAGATACATACACCAATGGAACAGCATAGAGAGCCCATAAATAAATCTGTGCATCTACAACCATCAACAAAGTTGAAAGAAACAAGCAATGGGTAAAGGTCTCCCTATTCAATAAGTCGTGCTGGGATAACTCACTAGCCATATGTAGAAGATTGAAACTGGACCCCTTCCTTACACCATAAACAAAAAGCAACTCAAGATGGCTTAAAAACTTAAATGTAAAACCTAAAACTATAAAAACTCTGGAAGATAACTTAGGAAATATCATTCTGAACATAGACCCTGACAAAGATTTCATGACGAAGATGCCAAAAGCAATTGAAAAAAATTGAAAAATTGGACATAAAGAGCCTCTACACGGGAAAAAAAAAAAAAAAAAAAAAAAGCGAGAGAGAGAGACTAGATACCTACAGAATGAGAGGAAATATTTGCAAATAATGTATCTGACGAAGGTCTAATATCCAGAATCTATAAGGAACTTAAACAAATAAACAAGCAAAAAACAATCCCACTAAAAAGTGAACAAAGGGTGTGAACAGGCACTTTTCAAAAGAAGATATATATGTGGCTAACAAGTATATGAAAAATGCTCAACCTCAATAATTATTAGAGAAATGCAAATCAAGACCACAGTGAGATACCATCTCATACCAGTCAGAATGGCTATTACAAAAAGCCAAAAACTAACAAATGCTGGCAAGATTACAGAGAAAAGGGAATGCTTACACACTGCTGGTGTGAATATAAATTGGTTCAGCCACTGTGGAAAGCAATGTGGTGATTTTTCAAAGAACTTAAAACGAAATTACCATTCAACCCAGCAATCTCATTATGGGGTATGTAGCCCAAAGGAATATAAATTGTTCAACCATAAAGATACAATCATACATATATTCATCATAGCACTATTCGTAATAGCAAAGACATGGAATCAACCTAAATGCCCATCAATGGCAGACTGAATAAAGAAAATGTGGTACATATACACTGCGGAATACTGTGCAGCCATAAAAAAGAATGGGATCATGTCCTTTGCAGCAATGTGGATGGAGCTGGAGGCTGTTATCCTAAGCAAACTAATGTAGGAACAGAAAACCAAATACCATGCGTTCTCACTTACAAGTGGGAACTAAACATTGAGTACACAGTGACACAGAGAAGCGTACAAAAGTCATGGGGGCTACTTGAGGGTGAAGGGTGGGAGAAGGGAGAGGATAAAACAGCTACCTATCAGATCCTATGCTTATTGCCCGGGTGATGAAATAATCTGCACACCAAACCCCCGTGACATGCAATTTACCTATGTAACAAACCTGCATATGTATCCCTGATCCTTAAAAAAAAAAAAAAAGATAAGTAGGCTGGGCACAGTGGCTCATGCCTGTAATCCCAGAACTTTGGGAGGCCAAGGAGGGTGGATCATGGTGGACTACAAGGTCAAGAGTTCGAGACCAGCCTGGCCAAGATGGTGAAACTCTGTCTCTATTAAAAATACAAAAATTAACCAGGCACGATGGCAGGCACCTGTAATCCCAGCTACTCAGGAGGCCAAGGCAGGAGAATTGCTTGGACCCTAGAGGTGGAGGTTGCAGTGAGCCGAGATCATGCCACTGCACTCCAGCCTGAGTGACAGAGCAAGACTCCGTCTCACTAAATAAATAAATAATATTGAATGAGAGAAAGGAGATAAATCCTCCATCCAGAAAAATTTTAAATAATTTATGTAGGTGCACCACCATCAGTGTGGATGGGCTATTGTATTTCTGGGGCTCCTGCAACAAAATCCCACAATCTGAATGGCTTAAACAACAGAGATATCTTTTCTCCTAGTTCTGGAGTCTGAAGTCCACATGAAAATGTCAGCGAGTTTGGTTTCTTCTGAGGCCTCTCACCTTGGCATGCAGATGGCCGTCATCTTCTTATGTCTTCACGTGGTCTTTTCTCTGTGCACACGCATGTCAGGTTCCAATTTCTTCTTAAAATAAGACCAGTCATATTGGATTAATGTCCACCTTAAAGACCTCATTTTAACTTAATTATCTCTTTGTAAACTTTATCTCAAATTTGGTCACATTCTGAGAAACTGGAGATTAGGACTTCATAATATAAATTTTGGGAAAGCACATTCAGCCCACAATGACTGTGCTTACCAACTTGCTTCCAAAGAGTAAGCTACAGAAAAGGGGGGATAATGTAACTTCGTGGTGGCAAAACCTGGCAAACATTACCTCAGCTAGCAGATCAAGGTTAATATCCTCAGTGATGAGTTGTGTCGATAACATGAACTTTGCTATAAAGGATGAGAGTAGCACTTTATTTCTATGCTCTTCCTTCCAAAAACCCATAACTCCTAACCAAGAGAAAAACATCAGATAAACTCCCTCCTGAAGGACATTCTTCAAAACACCTGGCCAGTTCTCCTGAAAACTGTCATTATCAAAAACAAGGAAAGTCTGAGAAACTCTCGCATATCACAGTAACCCAAGGACATATATGACAATTAAAGACAATGTAAGATCCTGGAAGGGACCCTGAAAGAGAAAAAGTACATGGAGGAAAAATTAGCAAAGTCCAAATAGCTTCCACAGGTTAGTTAATAGTAAGGCACTCATATCATTTCCCTCCCTCCTTCCTTCCTTCCTTCCTTCCTTCCTTCCTTCCTTCCTTCCTTCCTTTCTTCCTTCTTTCCTTCCTTTCTTTCTTCTTTCCTTCTTTTTTTTTTTGAGACAGAGTCTTGCTCTGTTGTCCAGGCTGGAGTGCAGTGGTGCAATCTCAGCTCACTGCAACCTCCACCTCCCTAGTTAAAGCAACTCTCGTGCGTCAGCCTCCCGAGTAGCTGAGATTACAGGCATGCACCACAGGCCTGGCTAATTTTTGTATTTTTAGTAGAGACAGGGTTTTGCCATGTTGGCCAGGCTAGTCTTGAACTTCTGACCTCAAATGACACCACCTGCTTTGGCCTCCCAAAGTGCTGGGATTACAGGTGTGAGCCACCACACCTGGCTCTGGTGTCACTTCTTTAGTTGTGACAAACGTACCATACTAATGTAATAAGTTAATGGGAGAAACTGGATGTGGGGTGATGGAAACTCTATTATCTTTGCAACTTTTCTGTAAATCTAAGACTCTTCAAAAATAAAAAACTGTATTTTAAAACATCCTGCTCTTGTGGACTTATATTCTGGTAGGTGTACAGGGACAACTGACAATAAACAATAAATAAGTTTAAATTCAGCACGTTATATGGTATGTGTGAAGGAAGTACATATCCTTTATATAATTATGCATGTGGCAGCTCTGCTTTCCAAATATTTTGGTAGGATGATGTTGAAATGAATTGCATGTTAAGTCCACATAACGGAGGGCAAGAAGAAACAACCCTAAAACTTGCTGGTTCACATGAAGAAGCAAGATTTAAACATTTGCCTATAGGTAATCCACAAAATTAGATAAAATTTAGCAATGCACCTGTGACAGATGGCTGTCTGTTCCATTAAAAATCTCCTGGGAAGGGAGGGGAACATCACACACTGAGGCCTGTTGGGGAATGGCGGGCAAGGGAAGGGAGAGTATTAGGACAAATGCCTAATGCATGCAGGGCTTAAAACCTAGATGATGGGTTGATAGGTGCAGCTAATCACCATGACACACGTATGCCTATGTAATAAACCTGCACATTCTGCACATGTATCCCAAACCTTAAAAAAAAAAAAATCTCTGGGAAAGAGGCTTTATAAAAGCCCATTCTTTTAGTTAACAAGCCCAAGATCTGGGAAGTTCTATTTCAACGTTCCCATTATTGGTGACAAATAATGATAAGAAAAAAGAGTTATAGCTATATATGGAGCTATGAAAGAATTATAGCCAACTGGGCATGGTGGCTCATGCCTGTAATCCCAGCACTTTAAGAGGCCAAGGCGGGTGGATCACCAGGTCAGGAGATCAGGACCATCCTGGCCAACATGGTAAAACCCTGTCTCTACTATAACACAAAAAAATTAGCCAAACATGAGGGTGTGCGCCTGTAGTCCCAGCTACTCTGGAGGCTGAGGCAGGGGAATCGCTTGAACCCGGGAGGTGGAGGTTGCAATGAGCCAAGATCGCACCACTGCACTCCAGCCTGAGGGACAAAGCAAGACCCTGTCTCAAAAAAAAAAAAAAAAAAAAAACCCAAAGAAAGAAAGAAAACTTGCCCCAAGTTGTGGAACTGAAGCCTTAGTGCCTAAAATCCTCCTGCTAGTTTTTGACATTGAGGACCAAGCGCAAGGCATCAGCTCATTTGTTCCATTCTTCAGAGCCATGGGGGCCCAGTACCCCACACTCCCTTAAAATAGGCTGACCAAACACCCTCACCCCAACCCACCTAGACACATGCCAAAGAACGAGAAAGGCTCCATTTATGTGGTCCCACAGGAAGCAAACACACACAGGGCTGATGACGGTGACTCACAACTTCTAACCCTCCTCCTGGCCCGTTGCATAAACTTTTCCAATGTATTGAAGTCTTGTAGAAACAGTGCTTCATGGGAAGATATCAAGGAAGACGTCCCAGGAGCCAGCCAGCAGGACCTACGCGGAGTCCTCAGCCCTTTTGAGGTTTCTCTTTTTTTTTTCCCTCGGCAATTCCTTTCAAAAAAATTTTTTCCCTCACCATTGACCTTGTTAGAGTTGCTAGTACTTTTTCCCCTTACACTGTAGCACTTCTGTAAATGTTTTTGTTCTTTGTTCTACTTCCTGCACTCTTTGAGCTTGGCTGTGATGTCTGTTCAGTGGGGCCTTTCTGATCCAATTGGCCCTTGCCTGTACATCCTCTCCCCAGGTATCAAAAATGAGGGCAGCACGGCCTGGAGGGCCCCTCATTAGAGGGAGGCGGCTCAGCTCTCCCACCAGTCACAAGCAGAGAGGGCAGAGCCGACTCCACGAATGACCAGTATTGAAAAGAAAGCTCCAGGGGTGAGAGAGAGGCACAGACTGGCAGAGTCAGAAGCAGAAGGTTAAAAAAAGAAAAGGGGGAAAAAAAAAACAAAAAAATTCTTTCTGACTGCCTAAGCAACTCCCTTTCAGGACCTGAGGCTTTCCAGAAAAATGTCTTGTGAAGAGGAGACCATTTCGTGCTGCAAACTCTTCCATCAGAGGACAACACCTTGGTACATTGGGCATTCTCTCCCAGGCTGTCGGCCAGGCTCGGCTCTCCACTCTGGAGACGGGGAGATGCCTTTTATCCCAGGAAACTGCCATGGCAATCAGAGGGTGTGTTGGTGGCCAGCTCCAAGCAGGACCAGAGTCCAGGAGCTCTGCTTGGAATCCAGATGAGTCAGCCTCCTTGGAGGGAGGAAGATGAGGAGAGAAGTCTTGGAGCACTGCCCAGGGTGGGCCAGGGCTGGGAGCAAGACCTGGGCAGAGAGCTACAGTGGTTGGCAGGGATGCTGGCTTTCCCCAAAATGTAGAGGGTTGGCCCTCTACAAAGAGCACCATTTATTCTGTGTAGTGCACGCAGCACTGGCTGTGGCAACTGAAGACCTGGCTTTGAGCCCCGGCTGACCCAGTGTGACCTTGAGCAAACCATCCCAACTCTCTGCACTTCGTTTCCTTTTCCATCAAATGGGGATAATGCCTTGTCTTTATTCCTCATTGACTGTGTGCTTTCTTGAGCACCTACTCCACGCCAGCTGCTGGAAATAGAAAACCATCAAGATGGCAAGATGCCTGCTCTTAAAGACCAATCACTCTAGAAAGACAGGTGGACACAGAGATTGATCATTAAAGTCGGGTGGATGAGTACAGTGAAAGAGGTATGTTCAGGGCGAAGAAATAACACAGGGGAAACAGGGATTCTTTCTTTCTAGGGAGATTATTAATGGTGATCTTTAAGTAGTGAAAGTTAACTGAGGAGTTCGATAAGTGGAAGAGTGGGGAAGAGAAAATGGCATTGTAAGCAGCAGACAGCCTTGGTAGCACAATATGAGGAGCTCAAAAAAGCTGGAATATATGACCGGGCGTGGTGGCTCATGCCTGTAATCCAAGCACTTTGGGATGCCGAGGGGGGCGGATCTCCTGAGGTCAGGAGTTCGAGATCAGCCTGACCAACATGGAGAAACTCCATCTCTACTAAAAATACAAAATTAGCTGGTTGGTCAGACCAGTCTGATCAACATGGAAAAACTCCATCTCTACTAAATACAAAATTAGCTGCGATTACATGCCTATAATCTCAGCTACTTGGGAGGCTGAGGCAGGAGAATCACTTGAACCAGGGAGGTAGAGGTTGCAGTGAGCTGAGATCACGCCATTGCACTCCGGACGCGTCAACAAGAGCGAAACTCTGTCTCAAAAAAAAAAAAAAACAAACAAAACAAAAACTAGGATGTGTTTTGTAGAGATGGAGAATGGGGTACAAGTTGCGTGTGTGTGTGTGTGTGTATCTGTGTGTGTGTGTATCTGTGTGTGTCTGTGTGTGTGTGAGATGCAGGGTTGTGACTAGAGAAAGCAAGTGAGGCATTTGTCTAGGGCCCCAAATTTAAGTAGGCAACAAAAGAAAAACCTCAGTCATCAAGATAAGTAAAATGTCCATGCAAGATTTTAAAATTTCAAAATTAATGCAAAAAAAATCTATGATGAAAACAATGAAAAATTTTTAAATAGAGGCAGGATTGGGCCACACACTTGTGCGACTCACCTCGGTTGCCTCACCCTCATCCTGGCTCTGTCAGATCCTCCCACCCTTTATCAAGCCCAAACATGAAGCTTCCATAAACGTGGGTATTTCTGAGCAAGCATTCAGTGTAACACAGCATCTGTTCTCTCTCTTCAAAGAGCATCTTCCTCTAGTCTAAGAGGGGACAGTGGGGGTAGAAAGAGGTCAGGGCTTGTTAGTTTTCCTGCTGATTGTCATGCTGTCCCCATTTAATTCAGTGCTGCTGCTGCTGTTACAGTGGCCTCAGAGGAGGGATGGGGTCCTGAGCCAGACCCCACTTCTCTTGACCTCTTTAATTCCCTGCAGCACACATACATGCCAACATAGGCTGTTGCTTGTACAGTGAATGTTACTGAAAGTATAGAGATAAATAGAAAAAAATATGTAAGGAAAAGTGTTTCAAACTGAAAATGAAATATGACTGTTTTCAGAACTGAAGGGAATCAGGAAAAGAGAAAATAGGATAAACTCTTCCTAGCTGAGCTTCCTTGCCTTAAGGTCTTTTTCCTCCTTTCTTTAACATAAGAGTCATCTCAATCCTTTTATCTCTGTTTCTCTTTAGAAAAAACATTTTGTTTTTCCAAAAAGTGTTTGAGGTTGGGCATGGTGGCTCACGCTTGTAATCCCAGTACCTTGGGAGGCTGAGGCAAGTGGATCACCTGAGGTCAGGATTTCAAGACCAGTCTGACCAACATGGTGAAACCCCATCTCTACTAAAAATACAAAATTAGTTGGGTGTGGTGGTGCATGCCTGTAATTCCAGCTACTTGGGAGGCTGAGGCAGGAGAATCACTTTAACCTGGGAGGCAGAGGTTTCAGTGAGCCGAGATCACACCATTGCATTCCAGCCTGGGCAACAAGAGCAAAACTCCAACACACACACACACACACACACACACACACAAAGTATTTGAAACATGAAACAAAATGTTTGTTTTGTGTTGGAGCTGTTTTGCGACACATTGGTGCAACCCATGGGATATAATAATCCCTGAACTAGAACCCAACCACCTGAGTTACACAGCCTGCAGTAACACTATAGAGGTGTTCTGCAGGGCAAGGCAGGGTGGGCATTGGCACTCCAAATCTAGAGTCTTCCAAAGTCTTAACACCAGTGAGACTTTAGACTTGGACAGAATACATATAACTTCCATGGATATCATACAATTCTCAAAGGTAGTGGAACCTAAACTCATATTTAGAGTAATGAATATTTTCTAAAAATGACATAATTGGTCAAGGGTTTCCCAGTCCATAATAAGAAAACATAGGCAGAGAAATTTCTATTTTTCTTTTTACTAATTCTGCTTTTAGAACATGTCCACCAGACATAAGAAATGGGATCTGTTCCGTTAACTTTACAAATACTCATGCACTCTTTATGTCCATCTTAGCTACATGAAACCTAGGTAGAAGCTTTGAAATTCCACTTTTTCTCCACTTCAGTTAATAAAATTCTTAATCATATCTATCAGCACTCTGGAAGTAAGAGGATAGCAGAATCAAGGTTTGTTTGCCTCAATCCAGAGCACACCTTCAAAAGTAAGGAAAGAGAGGGCTTCCTCCACAAATTATATCAGGCACAGAATTCCTCTGCCGAGAATTTTAGGCTTATCATAGGCATTACTGAGTTTTCTCCCTTATGTAAATAAGAAGGTGGGAACAAACGGTAAAACTGAAATGTCATGACTCTAAGGCCACTGCATCTTGAGCCATGTGCAGTCAGTGATAGGGAGAGAAAAGAGCTTGTATTCAAATAGGCAGTCCAATGATTGGTCCAGGAGATCTTGCTACTTCTAAATCTACGCACCAAATCTAGTGGTTTAAACTATCTGTTGAGGGGACATAGCACTCATTATAAGATGAGTGCAATTCATACAATATTGAGTATGTGATGATTAAGTAATGTCATTTCAACCTTCACTTCCAGGAATGAAGAGCAAGGTAACTTAGACTAATCTCCCAAACTATGTACCATGAGACAAGTCGGACAAATATTCTTAAAATCCCTCTAAGGCAGGAGAGTAATAACAAGGTACTGAAGAATTGTTGAGCCAAGATCTAGGAGAGGATGGCAACCCAGAGAGATGAGCCTGGATTTTAGCATGCTTCTCCTCTGACAGCATTTGGCAGTTCTAGAAGAGACACTGAGAAGCTGAAAGGCTGAACAGTACCCTCTGCAGACTCACAGTGGTAAGAGAATAAAGTTGTCCAGTGTCTTCCAAGGTTGGATGGCACCTGGTAAAACCTCTGCACTTAGAAAGATCTGTGGCAAAGACTACAGTCCAATTTTCAGTAATCTCAATGAAAATGGGATTAAGGCAATGCCATATTGCTAATGTTCCCAGGTACCCTACAGAAGCAAATGAAAATTCTTTCTAGAAGATAACCATCAGCATAGTCTGCAAATTATTTCCAAAAATTATTTTTCAAATACAAAGCCTAGCTCACAGTCATCATCATCATCATCATCAAATATGAAAAAAGAGAAGAAAACATGAGTAAGAACTAGCAAGATAAAGATAATAGAAACAGATCTACAGGGATTCCAGATATTGAAGTTATTAGACATAGACTTTAAAATAACTATGCTTACTATGATCATGAAAAAGATGAGAGAATTTTTGGCAATTAACTCTAAAATACTTGTTTTAAAAAAGAGAGAATATAGCATATTTTAAAGGAAACAAAAAAGGAAATGTAGAACTAAAATATGTAATAACAAAAATTAGAACTCAATGAATAGATGTTTTAAAAAATTAGATGAAACTGAAGAGAGAATTAGTGAAATGGAGGATAGGTTAAACATAACCACAATGAAGGAGAGAGAAAGAGAGGGAGAGACTAAAGTGATGTTATAAAAACAAATTGGAATTGTAATCCGAGAAGGAGAGAGGGAATAGGGCAGAAGCAATATTTGAAGAAATTATAACAACAAGTTTTCTAAAACTAACAAGACATTAGGTCATAGATTCAAGAAGCCCTATGAACCTCATGCCAAATTTTAAGAAATTAAAAACACTTCTAAATCTAGGCCAATCATACTAAGCTGATGAAAACCAAATACAAAGAGAAAAATATTTAAAACATCATGAAAACATCTGTTTTTAGGAGAATAACAATAAGACAACTGACTCCTAAACAGAAACAATGAAAGACAGAAGACAATAGGATAATATCTGGAAAGTGCTATAAGAAACTATTTGCCAAACTAGAATGCTATATCCAGTCATAATGTTTTTTTTTTTAAGATAGGGTCTTGCTCTGTCATCAGGCTGGATTGCAGTGTTGTGATCATGGCTCACTACAGTTTCAACCTCCTGGGCTCAAGCAATCCTCCCACCTAAGCCTCCCAAGTAGCTGGAAACACAGGTTCATGCAAATATACCTGGCTAATTTTTTGTTTGTTTGTTTGTAGAGATGAGGTCTCTCTATGTTTCCCGGGCTGCTCTGGAACCCCTAGCCTCAAGATATCCTCCCTCCTCAGCCTCTGAAAGTGCTGGGATTACAGGTGTGAGCCATCCATCTGGTCCAAAATATTCTTTAAGAATGTAAGTTAAATAAAAACATTTTCGATGAACAAAAACTAAGAATTCACCCCCAGCACACCTACACTAAAGGAAACACTGAGGTATTTCAGGCAGAGGAAAAGTTATCTCAGATAAAAAATAGGAAATGCAAGAAAGGATGAAGATGAAAAACATAAAAATATGTCGATAAATCTAAATTGATTATCTAAACAGCGATAATAGAGAGATAAAGAAATAGCCCCATGATGAGAAATATTTTTCCAGAGTAGCCACTAGAGAGAGTATAAAAGTGGGTAACTTGCAACTTACTAGATAAATAAAATAAGATGATAAAATATACTTAATCCAAATGAACCCTCACTCTCTCAAAAGGAAAAAAATAAAGACAGTAGGACAGTGAAACAGTAGGCAGTTCTGAGTAAAATCATAGATGCCAACCCAAATACTTTAGTAATGGCATCAAATATAAATGGATTAAATGTGCCAATTAAAAGGCAAAGCTTGCCAACTTAGATTATTATGTATATGTATTTTTTTTGAGACAGAGTCTTGCTCTGTCACCCAGGCAGGAGTGCAGTGGCACAATCTCTGCTTGCTGCAACCTTCGCCTCCCAGGTTCAAGCTGTTCTCCTGCCTCAGCCTCCCAGGTAGCTGGGACTATGGTCTGCCACCACACCTGATTAATTTTTGTATTTTCAGTAGAGATGGGGTTTCACCATGTTGGCCAGGCTGGTCTCAAACTCCTGACTCAGGTGATCCACCTGCCTAGGCCTCCCAAAGTGCTGGGATTACAGGCATGAGCCACCATGCCCAGTCACTAACTTTGATTATTTTTTAATAACACCCAACTATTTGACTTCCCCCAGAGATTCATATAATATATAAGGATACAAAAAGTTTCAAAGTAAAAGCATAGAACTAGGTTTGTCATGTAAACATAAAACAAAAGAAGGCCTGTATAACTATATTCAATCAGACAATGTAGATTTGAAGGGAAAAAATAATTACTAATGACAAGAAAGTCTGAAATTCAAAAAGTTATAATTTGTAAACAAATCATATAGTAATTATGAATTACATGCAGTAAACAAGACCACTTTAAAATACATAAAGCAACAATATTCAGAAGTATAAGGAGAATAAATAAGTCCACAGTCATAGAGAAATATTTTAATACAGTTCTTAAGTTACTAATAAAACAGACAAATCAGTAAAAAGGGAGTAGATTTGAATAACATAATTAGCAAACTTGACTTAATTGATATATATAGAATGCTGGAATCAATGACTCCAAATACACATTCTTTTCAAGCATTCCTTTAAAATATGATCTATACGTGAATATATGCTGGAACACAAAGCAAGTATCAATATATTTCAAATACCAAATCACTTAACACATTCTCTCAATACAACGCAATTAAGCTAGAAATCGATAATTAAACAGTAAGTAGAAAACCCCTATATGTTTATAAATTAAGCAATATACATCTAAAAATATATATGTAAAAGAATAAATCATAATGGAAATTAGAAAATATTTTTAACTGAATGATGAAATATGACACATCAAAATTTGTGGGATACGTGGGATACAGCTAAAGTAATGCTTAGAGTAAGCTACACAGCCTTAGATTCAAACAAACAAACAAAAAACCCTGAAACTCAGAAATCTACGTATCAAACTTGAGAAGTTAGAAAAAAAGAACAGTAAATTAATCTCCCTGCCCTACAAAGTAGAAGGTAATAAGAAATAAAGCTAACAGCAGAAATTAATAAAATAGAAAACAAACAAAAATATAGAAATTAAATAAAGCCAAAGGCTGATTTCTTAAAATAACAAATAAAACTAACAATTCCCTCTTAAGGTTAATTAAATAAAAAGGAAAGAAGACACAAATAACCACTATCAGGAATTAAGCTTAAAAGGAGACATTACTGCAATTCTCAAAGGCATTAAAATGATAACAAAAGAAGATATTATAAATAACTTTACACTAATACATTTGAAAATTTAAATGTAATAAACAGGAAAATTCAGTTTACCAAAACTGACACTAGAAGAACTGAGAAATGGGAATAGTTCTAAATCTAATAGAAACAATAAATCTGTGGTTATAAAGTTTTCTGACACTGAAAGATTCAAGTCCGGATGGCTTCATCAGTAAATTATTTCACACACTTAAGAGAAAGACAACACCAATTTTGTATGAACTCTTCGAGAAAGTAAAAAAAGATGAAAAATTTTTCAGCTGTGTAACCTTGACACCAAAATCTCATGTGGCATTTATAAGAAAGGAGAATTACAGATTGATGTATCATGTAAATAAAGACACAAAATCTGAACACAAGATTGGAAAACCAAATACTGAAATATTAGCAAAATATAATATATTGTAACCAAGTTGAGTTTATTCCAGTAATTCTGGGTACATTTTTATTTCAGTAATAAACTTAACTTTGCTTAACACTAGAAAATTAACCACTGCAATCCATCATACTAGCAAAACAAATAAGCAAAATTGTATTATTATCTCTATAAATGTAGAAATTTTACTTTATAGAATTTTACAACCATTTATGATTAAGAAGTAAAAGTCTTAATAAATTATGAATAGAAAAGAACTTTCTTAACCTGATAAAGGGTATTTACCCAAAACAACTTACTGCAAACATCATATTTATCTTAAAGTCTCCCCTTGAGATCGGGAAAGACACATGGTTGCTCACTACAACTACTTCTATTTAGCATTATATTGAAGGACTTAGCCAGTGCAATAAGGCAAGAAAAATAACTGAAGGTATAAGAAATATTATTCACAAACAATATAATTGTGCTTGTAGAAAATGTAAAAGAATTTCTGATTAGTTGAAATAAATAAGAGATCTAGAAAATTATTTGAATATAAATTTAATATTAAAAATCTATTTTATTTCTATATAATGGCAACAATTAGAAAATAAAATTTTATTTTTACATACATACAAAGCCATTAAACATCTAGGTAGGCTGAAAACTACTAAAGCTATTCAGGACCATTATCAGAAAATTTACAAAAGATTATTAAAGAAAATTGAAAATAGGGAAAGGATTCCCTGTTTAATAAATGGTGTTGTGAAAACTGGCTAGCCATGTGCAGAAAGCAGAACCTGGACCCCTTCCTAACACCTTACACTAAAATTAACTCCAGATGGATTAAAGACTTAAACATAAGACCTAACACCATAAAAACCCTAGAAGAAAATCTAGGCAAAACCATTGAGGACATAGGCGTAGGCAAGGACTTCATGACCAAAACACCAAAAGCATTGGCAACAAGGGCCAAAATAGACAAATGGGACCTAATCAAACTCCACAGCTTCTGCACGGCAAAAGAAACAGTCATTAGAGTGAATCGGCAACCAACGGAATGGGAAAAAATTTTTGCACTTTATCCATCTGACAAAGGGTTGATATCCAGAATTTACAAAGAACTAAAACAGATTTACAAGAAAAAACAAACAAGCCCATTCAAAAGTGGGTGAAGGATATGAACAGACACTTTACAAAAGAAGACATACATGAGGCCAACAAACATATGAAAAAATGCTCATCATCGCTGGTCATTAGAGAAATGCAAATCAAAACTACATTGAGATA